>DF819299.1:4188-54436 GCA_000836175.1 Taphrina flavorubra JCM 22207 | reverse complement strand
CTTCATGTCGTGTGAATTGGTGTGGTTTCGTGTGAATCCGTGTGAAGTCGAGCCAGCTTCATGTCGTGCGAATTCGTGTGGTTTTGTGCGCATTCAAGCCAGCTTCATGTCGTGCGAATTCGTGTGAATTCGTGTGAATCCGTGTGAAGTCGAGCCAGCTTCACGTCGTGCGAATTCGTGTGGTTCCGTGTGAATCCGTGTGAAGTCGAGCCAGCTACGTGTCGTGCGAATTCGTGTGACTCCGTGTGAAGTTGAGCCAGCTTCATGTCGTGCGAATTCGTGTGGTATCGTGTGAATCCGTGTGAAGTCGAGGCGGCCTCACGTCGTGCGAATTCGTGTGAATCCGTGTGGATTAGTGTGGATTCGAGCCAGCTTCATGTCGTGCAAATTCGTGTGGTTTTGTGTGAATCCGTGTGAAGTCGTGCCAACTTCATGTCGTGCGAATTCGTGTGAGTCCGTGTGAAGTCGAGCCAGCTACACGTCGTGCGAATTCGTGTGGTTTTGTGAGCATTCGAGCCAGCTACACATCGTGCAAATTCGTGTGAATCCGTATGAAGTCGAGCCAGCTACACGTCGTGCGAATTCGTGTGGTATCGTGTGAATCCGTGTGAAGTCGAGCCGGCCTCACGTCGTGCGAATTCGTGTGAATCCGTGTGGATTAGTGTGGATTCGAGCCAGCTTCATGTCGTGCAAATTCGTGTGGTTTTGTGTGAATCCGTGTGAAGTCGTGCCAACTTATGTCGTGCGAATTTGTGTGAGTCCGTGTGAAGTCGAGCCAGCTACACGTCGTGCGGATTCGTGTGAATCCGTGTGAAGTCGAGCTAGCTTCATGTCGTGCGAATTGGTGTGAATCCGTGTGAAGTCGAGCCGGCTTCATGTCGTGCGAATTCGTGTCGTTTCGTGTGAATTTAAATGACCCCTTTAATTCACATATATCGTCGTCGACGTCGAATTCGCGTACCTTTGAGCGGGTACCTCACCAGCGTCGCTACACCACGAATTTCGTCGTTTTGATGATGTCCTCTTGTTCATCTATGACTTCTGCGTCTAAATATTATCTTTCTGCGTTGCCAAAAGTGAAGTGGAAGGTATTAACGTCTACTACATAAAATTGCCAGAATAGATTACCTCGCTCGGATGAATTCATCATCAAAATTCTCGCTGTAGTCCTCTACACAGTCCATGGTGGTGAATTCTGTGGTATCATTCTGCTCATCTATACCTTCTGCGTCTATGTACCAGGTTTCTGCATCACCAAAGATGAAGATGAAGGTATCAACGTCGAGGATGTGTGAATTTTCCGGAATTGACAGAGCTCTAATTGCATCATTATAACCGGCACGACCACAAGACTTCTTTACCTGCCCATTGACAGGATACAAGAGTGTAATATTATCACGATCTGTTATTCCCTGCGGCAAATGTATTACGTCTGAGCTCAGCAACCTGATTGTAGGCAGTGACTAAGAAACTAATCAATTTTAACCCTAACGCATAAAAACCGAACACCTGCTTGCTAAAGTCATCGTAAATGATTGGAAGAATTCCTGGCCGTTTACCGTTGTGCGTGGTATGCTGCCCACAGATTGTGTAATACTGAGCCGTCTCAGCTTCGTCTCGTTTGAAAGCTCCGTCGTCCCGGTCCGTGGACATAATTGGAGCACCGCACACTCCGTTTGGAGGATCATCTGCATCGCTGTTAATGTAGATCATACTTATTGTGGCTCTGCGAACCTCGTCGTCAAAGATCTTGCAAAGGAAACGATAACCGATGTAACAACCAAAAACTGACACCAAGGAGAATCGAAAATGTGATGCTCCGTTGCGGTCAGTACAAGTGAATTCGTGTGAAGTCGAGCCAGCTTCACGTCGTACGAATTCGTGTGGTTTCGTGCGGTTTCGTGTGAAGCCGTGTGAAGTCGAGCCAGCTTCACGTCGTGTGAATTCTTGTGAACCCGTGTGAAGTCGAGTCTGCTACACGTCGTGCGAATTTGTGTAAGTTTGTGTAGTTTTGTGTGAGTCCGAGCGAGTTCCGCATGTATCGTCTTAACGACATCAAATTTGTGAACTTTCCAACGGGTACCTCACCAGCGTCGCTATACCACGAATTCTGCAGCGCTCTTGATGTCAAGTTCTTCTTCTGTAGCCTCAGTGTCACGATACCCTCTTTTTGCTTTTTCAGACCTCAAGTTCAGCGCGTCATGTCATCAACATAGCATTTTTCAATCTACCTTCCCAAACCCGAGTGTGCTTCATGATATAGTGCAAGTTTGTTTGAGCACAAGCTGACGACAAGTAGCGGTGGCTATGGAGATTCGATTTGGCGTGAAACTAATTCAAGTCAATTCAAGCTAGCTTCATGAAGCTACAAAGATGTGAGCACAGTCGTGGGCATTCGTGCCAGACGAATATTGCAAAGCTGTGAAGATTCGTATATAGTCGTGCGAATTTGTGGCAGCTCCTCGGAACTCTGGACATACGTGCCTAGCTGTGCAGATTGCGGCAGCCTCACTTCGTGCAGAAAGATTCTCGTAGATTTTCGTGATTTCGAGCGATCTCTATGTTGTTGCGTCAATTCATGCAAATTCAGTTCAGATTCACGTCGTGGCGCCAATTCGAGCTACTCCGAGACTGCTTCATGACAAAGTAACGATCAAAGCTGGCGGCGTATGAATACCATTAAGCCGCATATATCGTCGTCGACATTGAATTTGGGAATTCGTGTACCTTCGAGCCAATTCTTTGCCCTGGGTCTCGCCCGGGCCATAATCGTCTTTGAGATGAGACAAGAGACACATGACGAGTCTCACTGCTTCATCATCGTTGTTGAGGTGTAATCGATGGGACCACTTGAGAATAGCTTTGCTATCTTTAGAGATGTTACCTCGAGTCACTTCCCCGGTGTAGCTAGGGTCAAGGACGACCTTGACTAGCCTCGTGCTAAGATATGTAAAATCCAAACAAAACACAGTGCGACCAGTTTCAGTCAAGTGTACTGGCACATTAGGATTATTCGCGAGGATCTCCTTTTCGTATCCACGATGTAGGAAGTAGACGTCTCAATGAAGCACTAGAAGCCAACATTTCCCCGGCAACCTGGATCTGAAATTTCTCGTTGTGCTTTAAGGTTGTCGAAGCTCCCCTACGTTTGTCCTCCGTACCAAGAACTTCAGCTCCACCTCGAACATCATTCGAGGGCACAGAACAATACCGCCCGTCGCTGCTGCTCGAAAACGTGTATGCACCATTGCGAGTCGTGCGAGCTTCGTGCCCTTCAGCGACGAGTGGTCCAGTCTTCGCAAATGCCCTCTAGATTATGCCCGGGAAACTTCGTTTCACCATGCTGGTGTAAGCCTCGATCTCGTGAGCCAGCGCACCAGACGACGCTGACCATGCAGTGTCGTCACTGCCGAGAGTCGAAGTGCTCAAAGATTGGGAGTGCTCGGATGATTGTGATACTTCATCGTCGATAGGCTCACTAAACTTGACCCTCTTGGTTCTTTCGCCAGTCGATATGAACGAGAAATCGATTGATTCTGGCGATCCAAGATCCAGGGGTGACTCACATTCGGATTCCGGTAATGTAGACTCAACATGCTGTACGTGATCCAGCAAATTGCGGACCGCATGCCTGAACATAATCCCTCCATATGAACCATTGGAAAAGGCTTCACAAGTCTCACTAATCAGTGCTTCGAAGCGTGTGTCGACCTTCCTTGAGAGTGCAATCATCGCACATGTGTATTGTGCAATTTACATTGTTCATTGGCAGCAGTTCAGTTAGAAGTAGATGCGCTGATTCTTATGTTCTCTACGAGTCGATTCTGGGAGCTAGTTCGCAGAGTGTGTCTTGACATCAAAGTCTAGTGTGTAGACGAAAGACTTTCTTAGCTCGAGCTGACCGTGCTGGTGAGACATAAAGAAATATTGATGGATGCTTACAGCAGGGAATTGGCCATAGCTACATGGCCTGAGGAAGCGTTTGTATCAAAGAATCCAATTTGCAATTGATTCAATCAATAAATTGCTGATCGTGCAAATTGGTTATTGCTTCATGAAAGGAGCTCCGATCGGACAGTCTTCAGGGTTGACAAACATACCGCCTTCCATGGATGTTCGCGAACTAGTGACATGATGGGCGAAACCTGCTGCTATCAACACTCAATATTGTGCTTATTAGACTACGCGGAAATCACGGAGCAAACTTGAAATATATTTGGCGCATTAGCGCTGGCTTTGTTTGTGTTTAGCAAGGCTACATACTGGCATACCGGTCTCAGGGACATCGCACGATTGTCAGAAGTAGCTTACTGGTTCGAAGGCTCGCTGATGAGCTGTCGCAATTGGCAACGAGGACCAGTCGGCCGTGGACATCTCGCCGTTATGCCCGCAGAGGGAGCTTTTACACAAGTCTCGCTCATCCACCCATTCTGCACATGGGCGACTTTCCATACCGGAGGCCACACAAGCGCATCAAGTGATACTCCAGCAGTTCCTGAGAAGTGATATGCGCACATATGACCATTGAAGATGATACAGTCTGTGCGACTGAATTGTGCAGTACTTGTGAATGGTTGACCGCCGCCGCCACCAACATTGATCTTGCCCCATGCTCCCACAGTTCGTTCGATAGGCTTCCACTGGAATCGTTGTCCATCATAGGAGACGTCCATCAGAAATGTTCCCCAGCAATCTCGCGCGGCGACGGGACAGTGTCCTACGAATTGAATGAGAACTCCTTGCTCTGGCGTTCCGTTCGACAGAATACTACCGTCGACTACAAGCGCGCTGCCTATCGGCATTGACTGATCTCCCGCGTTGTACGTCTGTCGACCAGAATCATCTTTGACCCCTTTCTTCAATAGAGCCTCGATTTCATATCCAGTATATTCTCGATCAATTGAGAGGGCAACGGTGTCGTGACCAGTTGTGACGGCGAGGACACCAGAGTGAAATGCTAATGCCAGCGATGATATTGTTGCAGTAGAGCAGAGCTTCATGTTGAGTAAAAGTAAGTTGATACACACGAAAATGGTCTTGCTTGGACAGTCTTGTGAACTCATTAAAAGCGCGAGATCCCGTTAGCCGAGTCTGATTCCAGCACTATCACTATTGCCGATCATCATCGTTAACGTAGCAACACCAGCATGCAAAATTCACTGAATGAGGAATACATGATCGTGTTTGAGCAATAAACATCCTCGTATAGCAGCCATCAGACCAAAAGCGTTCTTCTCTACCACTCATCTGCGATGCCTTGAATCCATTCCCGTAGGGAGTTTCATGTATGTGAATTGAGTGTCGATCGTCATGGTACAATTTGCAAACTTTTCTGTTGCGCGAAAGGCCGAAACTGTGTGTCCGCATCAGAATTGATCAGTTTGCTCTTGCACCGCATCAGCTGTGTACAATCGACTGTGCACAACCTCTCGGCTAAGGATATGCTTCTTGATCATGAATTGACTTCCTTAGTGTTGATCCTCTTGTTGATCTGGATTGACGAAGTAACGGATCCAGAGGCAAACTCCTACAGAGATGCTGTTATCCAGATAGAGATCACTAATTATTAGACGACGTTAACGTTGCAGTCGCAACTCAATATGATCAGCGTACGCGACCCGCATGCATATGGTGAATGGTGTGGTGACCATGCCTAGAGTTGCATAAATTTGATCATAGATTTCACAGAAATCAAGCAAGGCAAGATGCTCACTACACAATGAATCACAATGTAAGACTCCATCTTGTATTCTAGAGCAGATACATATGTTTTTGATGCCCTCGATGCCCAATGCAACGTGATCACGCACTAATTTACAACCAGCTATGAGCTAATTGCGAGTATAGTGAGGTTGATAATTCTCTATAGAGATCGACTGGTTCTATGTCTATGAATACAGGTAAATGATTGGAGGAGCTCGCGTTGCACACAAGATGCCCGGAGTGTAATGCTATACTTATATGAAAGAAAAACCTCTAAGACTACTTTTACCATGCCTTTACTGGGGAGGACGTCGTTGGCTCAGGAAGGGTCGCCAAAGTAGCCTCAAGGTCACCTTCCGTCTTCTGACAGTCCAGTGAAGGACCGAAAAGAGTGCCGCGAATAGCTTTGTATGCCTTGCGTACATTTGTGCCGTTGGCGAGCACAAATGTGCCATTCAAACAGAACAATGTTCTGACTCCAGTCTTCTTTCGCAAACGATAGGCGACAGCAACGGTTCGAAGCTCTAAAAGAGCTTCCAGAGTCTGTCGGACCTGCTCCGATGCGATTTCCTCCTCCATGAGGAAGTTGTAACGATCCGTCAAATCATCGACGTCTCCGATTAGTTTGGAGTCGGCGATGTAGTCATCGATGACGGCGTACTCGTCATCCACGCGGAATGACGTTGTCATATACGGGTCTACCGTGTATGTTTCCGGCTTTGGGTGATTTGCGGGCTCCCCGATGTCCTCGGGGTTTTTTTTCTCATCGTCATTATCATCACTATCAATTTCGCTATCGTCATCGTTTGCCATGGCGGGCAACTCTTTGTCAATGAATGCCAGCGCTTGCTTATCATTACAAGGATGGGCAGTCCCTATGAACCCATTGCTTGCGATTCTGATACATGTCGCAAAAAGCTTCTTGGACGTACGTGTTGCATAAAGAACCATGTTCCTTCTGCGAAAACGTGCTGAGTGCTCGAGCATGTCATCGATGTGGCTGAAGACGTTCTCTACGTCGTTTTTCTGGAACTCCTTCTCGTGTTTATGAAGGATGTGGATGTATCCACAGCCTCTGCCTTTTACAAACTTTCCTGTGGTTGTGTTGACGTCGTCGGGAGCTTGCTTTCCGATTTCGAGAAATACAATATGATTATCGACACCTGGAATTGCTTCCAGGTCGGTCCAGAGTGCCAGGACATCTTCCTTACTCATCTTTGTGCCTGCATCTATAGTTTCATCAACTAGAGCGCTCATGTGAAAATTATCTGCGATCTCGAGGTGAATAACCGTCATGTTTCTTGTTGTCAAAGTATCAGCGAGATCGTGATTTTTGGTGCTAATGCTATATGTAGATGTACGGTTCAGAACACCATCGAAATAAACAGCTCACAGCAGATGCCAAGTTTGTGTAACTCTGCCGCGAAATGAGCGCGTGCATAAAAATAAGCTCAAATATGGCATTAATTTCGATCCTCTTTCCCTCACAACCTGGAACCTTAAGGTTTGTGGCCGACCTCACGTATCAAGGCTTCCAGGTTCGAATCACAGCACTTAGCTTCAAGCAAGGATGCACTAAATTCGGTAAGCACGAATTGATTACTAATTGACTGCCATTGTCGTTCGCCATGGCCGGCGACTCTTTCTCGATCGAGGAAATGACTGGCTCGTCATCATGAGGAGGCCCAGACAGAGGTTTGAAAAGTCTTCGTAGGTGTCCAGAGTATGCGAGCAGTTACATGATCAGCAGATCAATTTTGGATGGAATTAATGCTTGCATCAAGGTTATAACTCACTAGCATTAATCTTATACCTGTTTTGTCCGATTTTAAGTCGAAGGATCCGGATCTTTCAATAGTGCCACGGTACACGGATCTTTTGATCTTATCACAAACACAGACTGTCCTGTCTGAACGTCGATGAGCGAATCGCACACGTTTGTAGACTGAAATAGAAGAGGATTCTTCGGCGGTGGTCGCTCTCGATTTCTTCGTCCAAGGGATAATTGTATCTGTTGGTCAGATCGTGTAAGTCTCGTATGAGGCTGGGGCTGGTGATATGATCTTCGATTGCGGCATAATCTCCATTGACCCGAAAAGAAGTCGTCATATATGGATCGACCATATATGTAGTTGTCTCGTTGTTTCTATCCAATCCCTGACAGTCTTCAAAAAAAATCCTTCTCGTCATGTTCATCGCTGCTGCTATCGTCACCGTCTATCATATGCGGAATGATACACATCCGTAACTCTTCAACTGCTTTTCTGTCGACCGATTTGTGTTTTCGTGATTGTTATATGACGAATGCGGCTGTTGATGCTCGATAACAATTCCCAAGCCTAATCACAAGGTAATGAATTGTCCAAGAACATTCTGGTGCGAGCTTTGAGGGTCTACTCAATGGCAGAACACATGATCTCGTTGCCAACAATCTCAAGGTGTACTAGAGTCATATTTAGTATTATGCAGCGTCCTAAAAGCTCGACTTATCTCAAAGATATGTGCAGCTCGAGACAAAACTCGTCATGCGCTGCTCTGTTACGACAGGTCTTCAACTAATCACTGACACATGATTATAGAGGCACGATATCCATGAACATGAGCTTGTGCACAGCGGGAATTTGAGACCCTCTTCTTCGATAATGTGGATCACAATGCACATTTTTTTATCAATGATAACAACGAATGAATAGAACAGCTATAGGTATAAGTACAAGAGAGCAAGCGCAGCTAGTCCGAGCCAGCCGCAGGTAGTGATAGCTATAGTACTTCTACTAGTGATCAGAAGGGAATGAATCACGTGGTCTAATTCGCAGTGTTTTGTATGTACATGTGCGCGTGATTATCAATCTTTCATTCATGCAATCGAATCGAATTGAGTCTTTCTATAGCTAGCTAAAGTGTATATATATGCGGTATATAGTTACAGCCACGTATACATGCATACGCGGTATATTGCATCTTATCACAAAGACGCATTCTCCTGTCTCAGTGTCAGTTTGCGTTTGGCATAGAAACTGGTTTGATGAGAATTCTCAGTCGCTGCATCATAGTCTTGCATCATTTTTCCATCAGACCATCAATTACATATTGGGTGGCAAGAATAGTCAATGAAAAAATGCCACTACTGTCTATATTACGCACCATCATATGGATGTACACAATATTGGGCACTAGAATTGGTCATCTTCCCACCTATGAATTTCCCTACGAAAAGAAAACAAATTTGGCTCTATTCTATCGAAATTGAAACGTCCCTGAGCATGAATGCACAAGTACAAAGTGTGACGACTTTCAGGTCGTCCTATTCTTTTAGTAGTAGAACCCACTGTCTATTGGTTGCAGCTTGCAACGAGGTCCAGTAGGTGGTGGGCACTTTCCTCGTTTGACTCCGACTGGCAATTTCGTGCACGTCTCGCTCATCCAGCCTGCCTTTGCCAAGGGATGTGTATTTGGCTGAGCAGCATCAATCTTGAATGTTGGCGGATTTGCCAATACGGTGATTGCTGTGGCAGCAGTGCCAAAGAAATGATATGCACACATACGATTGTCCATGATCCAGCAATTCGTACGACTAAATTCCATGGTGCTAGTGATAGGATGACCAAGACCGCCACCAACGGTGCTTGCCCCGAAATTTCCTATGCTCGCTTCGAGAGATTTCCAGTATACTTTCTTGCCATCATATTTGATATTCATGATGAAAGTGCCATAGATGTCCTGCGCGGTTGTAGGACATTTTCCAATGTACTTGATGATGACTGGCTGCTGCAAAACTTTCTTGCGCTGAGAAAGACTTTCTTCCAAGTCCGACTTATCAGAAACCACTGATGCTTGCTCTGCAACATCAGGTACCGCGGCGTGTCGGGTTGCGATGAAATGTTGCAATTCGTCGCCGGAATATTCGCGATCAGGATCAAGGGCAATTGGTGCCTGCAATGTGCTTATAGCCACGATAGTCGGTAACACGCTTGCTGCCAAAGCAGTCAATGCTACGGAAATCTTCATTCTTTGTCGGTACGGCTCCAATAGATGGGGATCCGCGCGTACTTTTGTACATGGAGACAACTGCACGCATGATCCGCAGCAATGTATTGAGCAATCTAGACAATGATAGCACTTGTCAGATTACGTTGTTCACCACATGGACATGTAAGCATATTCCGTGTGATAGTATTCATGTGAAACATTCGCCATGCGACACGATGTTCTGATGTATGCAAGCATGTGACGATGATATATATGAAATAATCCTTGCGGGCTGAAATTATTTTCAGTATACAGTAGAGTCTTGTGGTTTTCAGTCCGATTGACGGAGGGCTCATTGCTCTTTCGAACTAGCAGACGTGTCATTGTGTACGCAAGCAGCAATCGTTTATGGGTGAAAAATCTTGATCGTTGTGATAATTATCGTCTCTATCCTACAGCTGTTGAGGTAGTGCAACGCTTGTGATGGACCAAAACTCAAAGTCCAGCTTGTCCGTATCAAAATTGATTTACGGCGATCCCCGATACCTTGCAGAGGACCCTCTTTGGCGGGGGACATGCAGCCTTCGGACGACCTTTTGGTGACTTGACGCAGTTCTCCGTGACATAACCGCCCGTGCCATCCGCAAAGTCGTTTGGTTGGAAAGCTTCAGCCTTGATGTGGGGATGTTTACCAAGCACGATCACCGTGGCCTTGGCGATACCAAAAAACTGATACGTACAGACAAAGTCGCCAGGCATGTACCAACAGGTTTTGCTATGGAATTCGACGGTGCTTATGATAGGATGTCCCAATCCACCGCTGATTGAGTGGTAACCAAACCAGCCCACACTGGAATCTGCAGCCACGAATCGAACATGTCTACCGTTGTAGTCTATGTTCATGTACATATCATTGAAGAATGACCTTTTGGTGGTCGGACAGAACGCCGCAAAAGTATAGCCCGTTCGTGTAAATAAAGGTGCTCTTCGTACTGCGCTGGCTTCCAGAATTGACGCACTGGTTAGCACATCGCTCTCTTTTGTATTCTTGGTATGAGGTTCGTTGTTTGTGGTGCGTCTGAGCGCCTGAAGATCGTCGTATGAGTAATCGGTATCAAATTCGAGTTGGACAGGTTTGTGATCGGAGATTGCCGAGTCCTCAAATCTCAAGGCTTCTGCCACATCAGCGAGAACGTGTGTTATCAGATGCAAGTAGACGAATCGAAGCAATAAAGTTGTCTTCATGATAGCACGGAAGTCTGACAGTTGTCGTCAGTGTCAATTGAGCAGTATGACTGGTTCTATATGCAAGTGGTCGCTTGGTTTGTCCCCATGTGGTGCATTGATTCATCGTTCATGGGCTGTAATCTATGCGATACAGATATATATTGCTGTAATGCTTAGCTTTTAGCACATATTTGTGGACAGCAAAGTCAAGCTTCGTTGGCGACGAGTATTATTCGTTCAGGCTAAGAGCTGTAGTTTAATCACTTATGCGTGAGGCGACGCACATCTGTTCCCAGGAAAATGCATTTGCGGCTGCCAGTACGCTCGGGTGCCAGATTTTGTGGATCAATGACAGCACCACCATATGCATGTCTTTAGACATTTCGCAATGTCTGACGCCCTATTGAAGCTGCAGAAGACTTTGACATGTCCAGTGCCGCTGTAAGACCCGCTGCTCGAAGGCTGCGGCTGATGATTCATTCCCAAGCCATCGCAACCTCATGAGAGAAGGTCTTTTTGCTGCAAAATAGGTCGCGCTCGTGTCGAGGCATTATTCCTCGTCAACACAACACAAGCCCAACACACATAGCCAGGTGCAATGCTGTCATGGGGGCAATACAAGATCGGTGTCCTTGTACTCAAGTCCACGAAGTGCTAGCCGAGCGTGAGAATGAGATTGATTCAGAGGAGTAAACACGAGATGATGCTTGCCGCAGACTAGACTCATAATCGCATTGCTACACTTTTTTGCCGTGTGGTCCCAGGTGAAGTACAAATTCATGGCTATGTGAAGCCAGCAGATATGCCATGTAGAGCGCAGGTATTACGTGCAAAGCATATCGGCAGCAGACGACCGGAGCAGGACTTCGTATAACTTCATGATTACTGATGCATTCTTACCGAGCTCAGCGCAGACAAGCTAATGTGTCGCAAAGATGTCCGAGGATCGAAACGCTGTCTTTGAGCCGGGTCAATATTGCCTGACGGCGATTTCTGGTACTTTACAAAGCACTCGCTTCGGTGGGGGGCATTGAGCTTTTGGTCTCCCCTTTGGTGACTTGACACAGTTTTCCGTGACATAGCCACCCTTGCCGTCAAAGTAGTCTATCGGCTGTAATGCCTCAGCCTTGATACCTGGATGTTTTCCGAGGACAGTCACTGTAGCTTTAGCAATGCCAAAGAATTGATAAGTACAGATCCAATCGCCGGGCATGGACCAGCAAGTCTTGCTATGAAACTCTGCAGCGCTGGTAATTGGCTTTCCATATCCGCCGCCTACCGAAATGTAACCAAACCACCCCAAGGTTTCGTCTGCAGCCGCGAACCGTACATGCTTGCCATCGTAACTTATTTTCATGTATATATCATTAAAGAACATAGCCTTTGTCGTTGGACACAGAGCCTCGAATGTATACCATGTTTGTGTGCTCAAGGGTGCTCTTTGAACCGCGCTGGCCTCGAAGAGTGGGGCACTGGTCTGGACATCACCTGCTCTGCTCTCTTTCGCGTTAGAGCCATGAGCTGTGTGTCTCAGCATTTGTAAATCATCGTATGAATACTCTGTGTCGAAATCGAGTTGAACAGGTTTGTGATCCGAGTCTGCTGAGGCCTCAAGTTTGATGGCTCCTGCCGAGGTAACAAATATGTCTAAGACCAGATGTAGAAGAACAAGTCTCAGCAAAGAAATAACCTTCATATTGATGAGACACCAAGGAAGGGGAAATATTGGAGTATGAGCGCCACGGGTCTTATATGTAGGACACCGTATAGATGGTTCATGTAAGGCATTGGTCATCATGTGGTTTGCAATCTATTCGAATCTTGACCATCGCGTCCACGTTCGCACGTTAGCATACATCAATTTGTAGTAATCAAGCCCAAACCGTGATCATTAGACCAGAAGTATTGTCTCAATAGAAGTCGTGTTTGAGATCAAACGGCATATGATTCGATGTTAGGATACTGTGTTGAAACTGAGCGCGCGATCATTGACATCACTAATATTCTGGCGCTGTACGGATCTTATACTTAATGTGTGGCTACTTGTACGCTGGCGGTAACGAGTATAGTAGTGGCTCCGATCAGACCACTCTTGGAGTTGAAGTCAATGAACCTTGCTCGATACTGATGACTGCTCATGCAGTGATAGATACTGGATCAGTCTCACAGTTCTTGCCTGTTGGTGGCGGGCAAGCCATATCGGGCGAGGTGATAGGTCTGCAAGTTTCCACAACATGGGCAGTCATCTCCTTTGAACCTTCGCCAGGCTGCAGTGCACCAATCTCGATACCTCTATTGTCTCCAATGGCTCTGACTCTTGCTTTGATGGTGCCATAATAATAGTAAGAGCATCTCGTAGACTCGTTGATGTCACGACAAGTCCGGTGGTGAAATTCGGCATCACTCGTGATTGGCTTGCCGTAGCCACCACCGACGGTAATTTTGTCAAATTTGTCGATGTTCTGGCCACTGCTGAACCTGACCTTCTTGCCATTATAAGAAGCGTCGACGATGAATTGTATCATGAAATGCCCACCATTCTCGCAAGTTGTTGAGTAGAAAAGTGATGCTCTTTGACGTAGTGGTAGCCCGGACGAGCTCTGAACCGAATCGATCGAATAAGCTGAACCACGAAGAACAAGAAACTGTGCCGCACAAAAGACTGCCGAGATTATGCCTCTCATGATCTTTGTCTCAAGTTGATGAAGCAGGATACTTCTGGTACGAGATGGTTGGAGGCTAGACACTATTTATATGCAGTCGTTGTCTACAATCGATAGCCAAACGTGGTAGTCACCTCTGGACCGTGAATGGATATATTATCGACCCATGCACTCTCACAGCACTATTTGTGGTTTCATACATAAACCAATTTGCGTAGCTCTGCTGGTATGCTAAGTCTTGGCAAACATGCCACGTTTTTGTCATTGGTTAGATTTTAGATAGAGCACAATTCGGTTCCTCGCGCGCGCATGTCTGAGGTTATCATGGCATCACAGATGTAGTTAATCGCCTTCGTGCTGCGAACATGTTGATCCAGTTCCCGTGTTATTTGCATATGTCAGACTTGTCAGAGCACATTACAAGTACAATATCAGCTGCAGAAATCGAGAAAGCGTCTGCAAAGGTCTTCTCTGATTCCGACGTGTTGTGAAATGTGAGATTTCTTTCGTGTACCCATCTATGCGCACACATTCGAAGCTGTTGTGCAACCCTGTATGTGAATATGCAGCAGAACGTAACACAGACTTGTGAATAGATCACTATGCCTCGGTAGCGAGGCAATCAATAGATATCGAGAGCACCAGGCATTGTTTGCATGTGCCTGGGACCCGGCGTGTTTGAGAAAGACTGATACTCCAAAATCGCGTGCCACTATATGTTACGCTCGCATATGGCTAGGTTTGACACGCAAATCGTACTCGCAGTCCATGTGCAATTCATGTGGCGTGAATCGATCTGGTCGATTGCTGTCTAATAATCGAGTCATTTTCTCGCGCACGACGAGGTAGCATATGGTCACTATATTGAGAAGGTTTCATCTTAATAATTGCCAATTGGAAGAAGTGGCGAAAGATGGGAGGCGAATATATGCATAAGTCGAGTTTTTTGTATGTTGCGATACCAGCACATATGCATGTAAGTCACACTTCAGTATCAGTCTTCGATTACTCTTTAGTTTGCAAAAATCTTTCATTCTTCTGAAGCTCGTCAGTCACTTCCGCGAGTCCGCGTCACCAGTCTGTGCTAATTTGAATGTCCTCGTGAGTACAAAGTTGACCGGAAATTCGTGGACATGTGTGTTTCTGGTTCGCTCCGATGCGCTTGCAAGTCTGGAAGACGACAGGTCGTTTGTCTGCGTTTGTCGCAAAGTTAGGATAAGCGCTAACGTCCATGAGGTTCTGTTTTTTGCTCAGTCTGGCCGTGGCCTTGAGTGTTGCCACATAAAAGTATGCACACATTAAATCTGGTTCGTGCGCTCGACAAGCCGAATGGTATACTTTGGTTTCCGAGGACACTACATTCCCAGTTTCCATGCTGAGGCGATACGGACCGTGAGTGTCAATGTTCTGTAGGGGACTGAAGTGAATCCACTTTCCATTATAAGTAGCTTGGGCCAAAATTTGCAGGATATCAGATCCTCCAATTGGACAAGTGGTTGACAATTTGATAGACGTGATTCTGCTAGTGACAGGTACTGTCCCATGATTCGGCACGACGCGGGATGGTTGAATGATCTTTTTCGACGGCTCTACCGAAAGATTGTTTTGCTGAAAGAGATTCTCTACATCTTCAATCGAATATTCCTTGTCGAACTGTAATTCCACGTGAGAGGGTGCTGGATTGTGTTCAGCTTCATTCGCAACGACTTGTAAAACCTGGAAGCTGAGCAGCAAGAGTCCATAGAAGCACTTCATGCCTAACATTTATTATTGAGCACAAGTTGCACCTGTCGACAACAGGACGTGTTTATGCCAATTTGGAGTCACGGACGAGATATTCGTTGCTTTTATACACGAGGATCTCGATGAGATACCGCTTGTTTGAGATAGATTTGAAATAAGATTTTGTGCAATTTTCTTGGGCCCTACACAGCCTTCACAGTTTGCATATCGACCATGCGACAATGATCAGAGGACACTTTACTTCTTCGAGAATTATTTACCATGGCAGTTACTTTAGCCTGAGCTTTCTGATGAGCTACTGATTGCGCAAATATAGATGCGGAGACGGAATCTTACACTAAAGATCCGCTACAGACTGCCAGGCTTTAAGCATCGGAGTTGTTCACCTTGTCCACCGTGCAGTGTTGCTTCAAAAGTGGCGGACAGAATTGCTTCTCAGTCTTGCCAAAGACACGACAAGTTTCGAAGACTACGGGTCTTGTTTTAGGATCGTCCGCTGCAGGACCCATTCCAGCAACGTCCAAGGTGTTCTGCTGCGGCGAAAGCCTGGCGGTTGCGATCAGTGTGAGTTCATAGCCATAAGAACACATGACATTGGGAAATGGAGAGCGACATGCGGAGTGGTGAATTTTGGTATTTGCAGTAATCTTCTGATTTCCGTCATAAGTGTTTGTCACGTCTCCATACCAATCAATATTTTGCTTTCGATGGAAGCGGATTCCTGCTCCGTTGTACTCCGTGGACACCAAGAATTGTAGACTGTCACCAGTTTGTGTCGGACATCTTGACATGATTACGACAGACATCAGTGGACTGACAACAGGCAATGTTCCGTGATTGATGGGTGTGATTGACCGTGCCCCATGAGCATGGCTTGACGAGTCTTTCTGCTGCACTTGCGCCAGCTGTTGCAATTCTGTCCAAGAATACTCCTTGCCGAATTCTAGGTTGAGTGGAACAGGATACCTATGTTCTGGTATGGTGGCAGCATAGGTCTGGGATACTGTACGGAAACTGAGTGTTAAGAGGACTGACAAGCGATAAGCGAATATCATCTCTGCGATACAATGATATTGTGAAGTAAGCCAAAGGGCAAGGGTTCCAAGTCTCTTATATGGAGACCATCAAGCATATTGTGCGGCCGTGCAAAATTCCGCTCGCCCAGCCCACCTGGTTGTCATGCTTCAGATAAAGTGCAATCCGCAAACATGACGCTGTCCTGGCCGCACTGGTAAGGTGATCTACTGTCGACAATTCCTCAGCCGTAGCTGCGGAAACCAGAAGGAGTCAACAACGCGCATGTACTGCTTGTGTGCACTCTCCGGCAGCGACGAAGCAATTTCAGGATAATGCATCCGCTGCATTTGACCGTATCTGTGAACAATCCACAATCTACAGCCGCGATATAGACTGCGCTTACACGCAAGCGGGAATGCAGCACGTAGGGAAGCAAGGGAACATAACCCGTGCTTTTCTACCAGATTCTCCAATTCTGCACAATTCGCATCTCAGGCCTGGACGCAGCTCCAAGTGAGCGATCAAGGTTAATCTTGCAAGCTCGTTATACTGATCTAGTCATCTCTTGCAATTCGCGACATTCGGATCCATCGATCAATATCGATCGATCTCAATAATAGTAATTGATCTTGCAATTGGTACGTGTGTGTATGCGAGCGCGCGCGCGCGCACTTGAGTACCTTTATGCACGTGCACATCTCGAGCGATTCATCGCGATCGCGCGATTCTAACTAATCAATTAATTAATCACCGTAGTTACCTAAATATTGAAATTGCGACCCGGCCTGGGCCTCTATAGATAGTGTGGCTACCGTATAGCTAGGCCTGTCACAGTTACGTTTCTTCGACTGATGTTGCACAAAGCATCTCGATTCGCCTGCAAAGGCTTAGTGAAAGTGTTGTGTCGAAAATTAATTATAGACCAGACCATGGCCTGGGACGTGCTATGATAGAATCTGAGTGCTTAAGGCATCATACTCCTAGCGTCGACACTTGTGCCCAACACGAAATCATCTTCACTTCCACCACATAGAGGACGGCCGAGTTGTATTGCTCACTGTCTAAGCTTCTCTATGATGTCAAATAGTCGCAGGCGAATTTTCGTGGAATCAACGGTTGTGGACACGGAGAACTCTTCGTACTTACGACTTCCCTGCACTGTTCCGTTGCATATGGTCGTTCATCAGGATTCGGATCAGTCTCGTGCCCTTCTTCGACTGCGATGTACTTTGGATACTTGAGGTGTATCCTGGCGTGAATCGTTCCCCATATGTAGTACGAGCACATTGTGGTTGGCGAGAGCGCGATGCAAAACGAATGATGGAATTCCGCAACACTCAAAAGGTCTTTGCCATAGCCGCCCGAGATCGACACATGCGGGACCTGATCAAGGTTCGCGGTTGAGGTGAAGTGGACATGGTTTCCATCAAAGTGTACTCGCACTCCGAATGGCGTCGTTCGCCGCACGATCGGACACAGCTGCGAGTAGATCCATGTGTATTCTTGTGTCATGTCGACGGGAGGGTTCCATTCGGCTTGTGAAACAATAGAAGGAGGTATCTTGGCGCTTGCAGAGCCGGTCGATCTTGTCGCACTTGGGGTGTCAAGACTGCCTGTGATTTCCGCATCGAAGAGCGCCTTCAACTCCGCGCTACTATATTCTCTACCAAATTCGAGCTTGACATGTTTGTCAGATCCGCTGTCCAATACATCTTTGATCGACCTCGGGATCAACGAGGCAGTACACGCATGAAGGAGCACAAGTACGAGTGTAGCACCAGCCTTCATGGCTACCTCGTAGGGATTCGCACTTGTTGTGCGGGTGTACTAACAGCAAAAGCGGCAGATATGTGGGTAAGTATAAATCCTCGGGCCCTAGACATGATCAGCGCTCCTCCATTCGTACATGTAAAAACGAGTAACAGCACTCCTGGTCATGTGTTTACAATTAAAACAGCATATGTAATTGTCGATGTTAGATGTAGACGATGTTGGTCTTCGGCGAGGCATGCGGATGGTCTTCCGTTCTACATCTTGTTTCCGAAGATATTTCGCTCGTGCCAAGCACGATTCGATACTGTGCATATGCAAGGAGCAGCTCTCGAGATGCAAGCCAAGCTAGATACTCGTGGATTTGTTCAGAGAAGCGTTTCATGCAAGTAGATGACGACAAGGGGTTTGGAAGCGAGATCCCTCCCAATCTGCCTATAGCTGAAACTTCAGGCAAGAATTTACGAATCCCGATTGGTAGAGAAGCGACATCATGAAATATACAATATACACGCGGAAGCGAGTGCCAGCACATGTTGAATATTTATCGTAAATACATATAATTTAATATGCCAGTCCGAGAAGTGAAGAAATTGGATTCAAGATTGGACACAAAAAGTCAGCGTACACCGTCGGCAGCGTGATTTCTCCTCCCGGTGCCATTCCATTACCGAGGACGCCCAGCTCGTATCCCCAGTTTGAGCCAAGCTTTGGCCATTTGACGCCGGTGGAAGGAAATTTCGCGAAATTCGCCCAGGTGCCCTGCATATACTGACTGAGACTAATCTCGTTTGCAGTCGCGGTACCGAGCGAATTTGTGAGTGGGTAGGTGCCCCACACGAGTGGAATCTCCAGCGTATGCGTGGCCCCTATGCCTGGGTAGAGTGCGAGGTTTGGGAAGACTCCTTCATATCGGTATCGCCAGACGCTGTAGCCGTAGAACGTCAAGAATGATGCGAGCGAGGACACGGTACACGTAAAGACCGCATCAGTTCCAATGCGGTCCGCCACTTCCAGCACGTCCGTGATGCCCTGAGCTGCAAGCGCAGATGTCAACTGCGCAGCTACAGCGGACGAATTGCCCAGTCCCAAAGCACTCAGGATTTGTTGTCCCGTACCAAGACCGAGGAGGGAAAGGAAGATTTGTGCTTCTTGAGAATTGGAGCCAATCAGGATTGGGACTTGCGCAAATTTCTTTTGTCTAATCATTGGCCTCACATCAGGCGTGTTGGTCACATCGTTCACGGGTCCGAATCCAAGTCCCTGAGAATTGATGTAGTCACGAATAGCGGTGCCAGACACTTGCCTCAAGCAGTTGATGTCAGAACAACCAAAGTGTGACTGGACCTGTTCAAATGTACTCTCCGACGAGCTCGTTACGGCGTTTGGTGACTGCAGTATAGCGGAGTGGAATGGGAGTGGGCTTGGTGGTTGAGCCAAGATTTGCTTGATCGATTCTCCACCGGCAGATTCTCCGAAGAGTGTCACCTTGGTCGGGTCACCACCGAATTGCGCGATGTTGTCCTGAACCCACTGCAAAGCAAACCTCTGATCCAGGAAACCTACGTTCGTCTGGCCGGCTGGTAGAGCTGTGGCACCTGGGAATCCAAATATGTTGGTTCGATAGTTGATTGAGACCACCACAACATCTTGATTGGCGGCAAAGGAGCTTCCGTTGTAAAAGTCCAAGGAGCCAGAACCAAATGCCAAGTTGCCACCAAAGAGCCAAAATAAGACAGCCTTCTTGTTGGTGGGTGAGGCACCCAATGGAGCAAACACATTGAGATACAGGCAGTCCTCATTCTCGACGGGAGAAATGCCCAGGGGGTTGTTGAAGTACTGTTTCTCCTTGGTCCCGACCAAATCGATAAAATTCTGCAAGCAAGTTGGAGGTAACGTCTGTGCCTGGAGCGGGCTGCTCCATTTGGCGGGACTTGTCGGCGGGGCGAATCGCAGGCTACCGAGTGGTGGTGCACCATAGGGCACTCCCAGATACGCATTGACGTACGCTGATGCCGTCGGCTGGTTGGTGACACTCGTCACTGTTCCCACAACTGTGCCCGAAGCGATAGACACCGTAGGATTGGCGGGCGGCACTGCAGCTGGAGCAGCTTGTACGAGCATTACCAAGGCAGAGCCTAGGCACGCCGTAAGAGTCCCAAGATGAAGATGCATTCGCAGACGATCGATACTCAAGAGTGATAGTTGTCATCTTTCAAATGGAAGGCAGGACGGGGCCTTTTATATCACTCGAGAGGACTCTTGCTAAGACACCGTCCGTGCTGCAGAAGGCACCCATCCGTACGTGCTGAGAGCACGGATCCACGCGCCAACAGCCAAATGTAGAAAATGCGGGGGACGACTCCATATCCTGGGGTAAAATTCTGGTGGCGATTCCAGCCGCGAATTCTCAACAACCTTGGAAAGAAAGCCGAGGCGGTTCAGTTTGCAGATCTTAGGCTTGTGATTTTGCAATTGCCGACTTTCTCCATTTCGACTCATGCCTATACTAACTCTAGAAGTTTAGAGCTGTCAGATACGACTGTTGCAGTTGTCATAAGAACATTAATGGACCAGTTTTCCGCTTTCAATAAGTACAGTACTACCGTTTGTAGTCTCGGTGGTGCGCGTACATGAATTTCCGGATATTCTACACAGCACGCATGTCATTCAAGTTCTTCCAATCGGCAAGCGTACCATGTTCTTGCGATTGACCTGCATGGTCCCTGTGTAGCGATCTGACATCCTCTAGAACAGGAGGCGCGGATGTAACTTGACTATGCCCAGTTCCGATTCGTTGCTGTACCAGCACTCGACACGGGCCTGTTCGAGTTACACTTCGACTTTGATTCGAAGGTCTTCCGTGATTGGCATAGTTTGCGTTTGCCCTCCGAATCCAGTAACTTTAATTAGCGGTGCGCGCATTCATGTGCGTGATTGACTCGCGCGCCTCGACTTTAGCTCGAACTCGAAGTCGAACCCTAAGTTCGAGGTTGCGCGCACTGGACGCAGACCATCGAGGAACTGCGCGCGTGCGGTGCTCGACTTACACTGAATTTCAAAACAATTCAATACATTTAGCACTTTTGCATGACCAAAAGATTCATCTAGACACCATCAATTAGCCTGCTGTAAAGCCCTAGGCACTAGTTGTGATACCCACAAGACGGCCGTGTCAAAGAAATGAGCAAAAGTGGTGTCACACTAGCTATCTAGGTCTTGTTTGAGGCCCAAACGTGGTGAATCGTTTTGAAAAGCAGTGTAATGGCTTGCTTAATTGCTCGACGAACTGCATCTACCGTAGGTTTCGCGGCAGTTGACGCTTGGTCCATGAATCTTGTGCAGATTATACCGCTGGTACTCCTCCGGCTTGGGTATTTCATATGCTATTCAATCTCGCATGTCAGGATATCCGCTGCAAGTCTAGGCTCATGGCAGATCGAGTGATCGACAAGCTTAAATCGGACATGATTCACAAATTCGAGGCTCGACCTATAAGTTCTCATTCACAAACGTACCTCCTTAGAATTGTAGATCTAGTCAAAGCTCTGCAAGGACATCTTGCTTTCCAAAGTTCTTAGCAAACATATTATTAGCAGCCTTTGCATGAATGCAATTTCTGTTGAGTACGGTATCACATTCCCGTGCGCGGATCTACTGTACATTACACAGCCATGCGATGTGATGTGCGGACTATTACATAGACTAATCAGCTGGCCATATACAGACTTCGGCCATGGCCCAAGCTTCACTCTCATCATATGCATCTAAAGGTGCTTCACAATCACATATGTGAGTGAATTGCCGTAAGGGGAAATAGTGCCCGCTCTCCATCTACAAGCATTATTCTTCAAAGTGAAAGACGCGCTACAATACATGGAGATGCACTTGGTCTCTGCAACGTCTTGTTATTTGTGTGCTTGCAATTCACTTTAGCCCAGCATGGCGGGACTCTGAAGGACGAGGTTGAATCATGAAAGATCTGCTGGCGCAAGGCCGTAGAGTATTCACTGTCCACTCGCAGGATTTTGTGGTACAGGATAATTTTGAGCTGACGAAAGAGCTTGGTCAGGGCGCATATGGTATAGTTGTGTAAGTGCAATCATATACAAGTCTATTTGGACAGACAGCTTACCGACTAGTGCTGCGCGAAATACTCAAGGATCAAACTCCGAATCTGTTGCGATAAAAAAGGTCACAAACATATTCTCGAAAAAGATTTTGGCCAAAAGATGCCTTCGCGAAGTCAAGTTATTGGAACACTTTCGTGGCCACAAAAATATCACTTGCCTGTATGATATGGACATCGTTGATCCGACGCGCTATAACGAGTTGTACCTGTATGAAGAACTCATGGAGGCCGACTTGCATGCAATCATTCGTTCCGGGCAACCCTTGACGGACGCTCATCATCAATCCTTTATTTACCAGATACTGTGTGGTCTGAAATACATTCATTCGGCAAACGTGCTACATCGAGATCTCAAACCTGGCAATCTGCTCGTCAATGCTGATTGTGAATTGAAAATTTGCGATTTTGGTCTTGCCCGTGGCTATAGCGATATTCCCGAACAAAATGCTGGATTCTTGACAGAATATGTCGCTACCAGATGGTATCGTGCACCAGAAATCATGCTATCATTCCAATCGTACTCGAAAGCAATCGATATGTGGTCGGTGGGCTGTGTTTTGGCTGAGCTTCTTGGCGGTCGACCATTCTTTAAAGGACGCGATTATGTTGATCAGCTAAACCAGATTCTTCACGTCCTGGGGACGCCGAATGAAGAGACACTCCGGCGAATAGGCTCAGCAAGAGCTCAGGACTACGTGCGGGGTCTGCCTTATAAGGCACCAATTCCACTAAAGTCATTTTTCCCTGCAGCGAATCCACTGGCACTTGACTTGCTGCAAAGACTACTGGCCTTTGATCCATCAGACCGTATCGATGTGGAAACTGCCTTGGAACATCCTTATTTGTCAATTTGGCACGATGCCGCAGAGGAACCGAACTGTCCGACACTCTTCGACTTCTCTTTCGAGGCAGTCGAGTCCATCGAAGACATGCGTGTCATGATTCGCGATGAAGTCATTAACTTTAGACATCGCGTGCGCAACACTAGAGCGACTCCGGCAGATTTGCAGGGCGGCAACGCCGGAGCTCAATCCGGTGTCAACATTAGTCAAAGCAAAGTAAATCGTGAAGTCAGGCAGGAAGAGCCGAGGCCGATGAGTGCCGAGGATGAGATCAAGGTCTCGGAAGGTCTCGAGCAGGAGTTGGCCGGTGGAATGGATATTTCTAGATAGGAGACACGATGAATATCAACCTTGGAACTGGACAATTGATCCATGAAAAGTGACCTTGCGGCTCCACTTCGGAGATCTGACTTCTGGCGATGAAATCCATCGACGCATCACCTCTTCTTGCTCATCTTCTTATCCTCGACCGATGCAGATAGGAAAGGGCTCATGTGCTGGGATACTATACCCAGTTGCGTCATCGCTGTCAGGCTCGAGGCATCTCCTGTGATGGCTAGAAATAGTCGTCAAAGTTTCACGTGAATCGTACATGAAGCAGCAAGTCGCGACTGTTCTTCTGCTCGCCTTACTGCACTTCATCGGTCTGTTCCTCTTCTGCAACGGGTTCCTCTTGACGAGAATATCATTGGATGACATATCAAACTCGACAGAACCTTCAATCCGACCCACATTCTCGAAGGCAGTCGTGCTTGTCATCGATGCACTGCGGTACGACTTCGCAACACCACAAAATGGCACGAGTCCGTTCTGGAACCACTTCCCTATACTCGCGCACCATGTGGACAAGTCTCCAGGTAATGCTTATCTCTCGAAATTTATTGCGGATCCTCCGACCACAACGTTGCAACGTTTAAAAGGACTGACCACTGGCTCCTTGCCCACATTCATTGATGCGAGCTCTAATTTTGGTGGTGATGCCATCACCGAAGACAACTGGATATTGCAACTTAAGAGAGCTGGTAAAAGGATCGCTTTCGTTGGGGACGACACATGGCAAGCACTTTTTCCGAAATCCTTTGAGAAGGATCTAAACTTTCCTTTCGAAAGCCTGAATGTTTGGGATCTTGATACAGTGGATCAAGGAGTGCACCGTCATCTCTTCGACGACCCCGCCGCATTCTTTTCCGAGTCTGTCAGGAGTAGATGGGATGTGGTCATTGCGCATGCACTTGGCTTGGATCATGCTGGACATCGCTATGGTCCGAACCACGAGGAAACCACGAGGAAACTTCGGGAGATGAATGTTTGGGTGGAAGAGATTATCTCTGCGATTGACGACGATACTCTCCTCGTGGTCATGGGCGACCATGGCATGAATCCGTTCGGCGATCACGGCGGTGATTCGCAGGAGGAACTCGAGGCCGCTTTGTTCATGTATTCGAAAAAGGCAGTTTTCTCCAGGTCAAAGTTGGTTGATTATGGCAGTGTCGGCGTTGCACAAATTGATCTCGTCCCTACGTTTTCCTTGTTGATGGGCTTGCCAATACCATACAACAACTTGGGATCTCCGATATCGCATGTATTCTCGAAGAACTCTGGGTTGTCTTATGACACTGCCCTTTCTGTTTGTACTCAACAGATTCAAACCTATATCGACACTTATGCCAAACACTCCTCCAGCATCAAGCAGCTTCTTGCAAATCTTGATGAATCCCATGCTACACAATCTAAGAACTCAATTTCATGGCAAAGAGACGTTCTTGAAGTGTTTCGACAGCAATGGGCACAATATCATATGCCTTCCATCTACTACAGTCTTATTTTGATGGCTAGCGTCATTGCATTTGAGATCGTACTATACATAAGTCGTTCTTATTCGTCCGTGCTCGATATACTGATCTGCAGCATCGCAATTCAAGCGGTGTACTACTTTCATTCTCTCAAGACATTAATCTCGAATCAAAACCGATGGCAGGGACTCGGTAGCGGATTATTGATACTTGGTTTCTATGTGTTGGCGCGACCGAGAACCGCATTGAAGTCGGAATCACCCGTCAGAACTCGTCATACTGGTATCAGCGTTCCTGACATGGCCGCATACCTGGCAATATTGCTACATCTTGGAACTTTCGCCTCAAACTCTTTCACAATTCACGAGGACCGCATCAGTCTCTTTCTGATTGGACTGATTTTGATGCCTGTATTGCTAATGTCAATTCTTGCGCCAAGTACTACAGCGACTCTTCAACAGCGACTGCGGTACATTTCTCCAGTGATCGGCATCATGGCACTTTCACGCTTTGCGGCTCACATACGACTTTGTCGTGAAGAGCAAGGACAATCTTGCATATCCAACTTTCACTCTTTTCCGCGTTCTGTCATGTTTCCACTGACCTTGATACTCAGCTTTACAGTGTCACAGGCATATCAAGCCTACTTCACGATAAATTCCAAATCGATCTCGACAGCCCGTCGGTGGGTCCACTTGGCAGCTGACTTTACTCTGCTTTTATCATGGTCGCATTGGCTGCTAGATTACCTCGAATGGACAGACACGAAGCGTCTCGTGGCTCGCGCACTACTGATATCTGTCTGCGTCGCACCCATCATATGGTACAGGATGCCATTACCCATCTCGTTCAGCGTCACCAATCGCCAGCTCGTCATTGATGGTGCCGAGGAACTGTTGAGTAAATCATATCTACAACTACTTCTCGCCCCTCTATCACTCTTCGTCTTTCTATCTCGTGGCGTCGGCTCAATCTCGATGCTATGTCTCATCGCATCACTACTGTTGACGCGATCGTCAGCCATCACGCGCGTCACGCAACACTCTCGCATCCTCGGCCTCGTCCTTCCCTTCGAGCTCGCGTTTCTGCACTTTTTCGCAACGGGTCACCAGATGGCGCTGCCATTCATTCAATGGGATCTCGCTTTTCTGGCATCCCGCAGCATCATATACCCTCTCTCTCCAATGCTCATCGTCGGCAATGCCTTTGGCTCATTCTTTGTCGTCGCACTCGCCGTCCCTGTGCTCGCCTTATGGTCGTCGTCGTCGTCGTCGTTGTCGTCAATACTCGACTCGAGCGACCGTGAGTGCGAAAACACTACAAGGTCGGATGAGGAAGAAGGTATAGGCAAGATTGCGGTGGTGACGAGGGCAATGGTGGGATACATGACACTACATACCCTACTGACATTTTCCACCATGGTGTTTGCGACGCATTTCAGACGACACTTGATGGTCTGGAAGATTTTTGCGCCGCGGTTCATGTGTGCCGCCCTCATCCTGCTCTCCACCGATGCCGCCTTTCTCTGTGCCAGTCTGGGACTCGCGTTGTCGCGGCGAAAAATCAATAATTTGATCGAAACCATTCAAGGCGTCATGCCAAATCAAGATTCGCAGGCAAAGTCACACTCATAGAGTCTGTAGGAGACTATTTCAATCAGATGCTGTCATTTTCCCGCACGAGGCAGATGTGTTTGGAAACTAGAACGTGCAGGCTAATGAGCTATAGATAATGACACTAGGTCAACCACTTATTACAACACCTTGTGCGTGTATGCCTTGCCGCCTCTTTTGTCGTGCATGCGATATCCTCTTCATCTTCAACTTTTCCAATCGTATGATTTCCGTACGGGACTCTGAAGATGTCGTACTATTCGTCCTTGAATCTGTGACATGTCGTGTGTTGACGGCAGAGTCCATGAGAGTCGTCTGGCATGAATCATTGGTCGCACAATTTGCTTTCGTGAAATAATTATGAGGCACGTCGTCCTCGAATCGCACGCGTTTCGCGGTATGTGGGGAATCGTTGACTGGACTCGGACTTCGTGGTCGTCTCGGTGTCATGAGAGCACTCTTTACGTCCTCGTGATGGGTGCCGGGTCGTAAAAAGTCGATCGCGCTTTTCAAGAGGTTGCTGATCCTTTCGGTCGGGGATGTCTCCTCCGTGACTCCTTTATCATCAGGATCCTGCGCGAATTGATTCATGTCTGCCACGTGTGTACATTAGTTGTACTTGAATGTCGCAGTCTGCTCAGCTGTGCCGCGAAGCAGGTCGTCTTGGATACAAATCCGACGGGGTCCTTTTCAGGACGAAATAATGAGGATCGTCCCGTGTATTATCGGCCCGTAAATTTAGATTGCATCCGTGCAAGTGGTGGGTGCCGGCACAGGTTTGTATGATGTAGATTAGCTATACATGGCCTCGGCAGCGATGCTTTTGCCCACCTCGGGCGTCAAGATGTCGGAAACCTCACCAATCGAACGACTGGCCTCCACTGCTTTACGGACGACTTCAATGTCGAGCTTGACTCCCTCACGAGACAAGACGTCAAGCACATTGCGCACCCGACTAATCTCCTCCCTCGTCCCGTGAGAGATTTCGGAATTGACATTGGAGTAGATTGCCTCGCTGGCAGCCTCCGAAGTGTTGTTGTGTATATTTCCAGCATCACTTGTCGAGATCAGGGATTCGGAGTGTTTCGAAATGAAGCTGTACCCATTGACACCGAGGATGAGGTCCACGGGTCCGAGCTGAATGGTACTCTGCTTGGCTCGTGCTACTATTCCATTTCGAATTTTCAAAAACTGACCATCGCGTAGCTTGCCATATTTCAGTGATCGTGTATGTAGCGATACTGAGCCATCTTGAAAGTATGACTGAACTTCCGCCAGGAGAAGATCACCTTCTTGAAAGAACGTCCGCATCTGCAACTCGTCTGTGCCCGTCTTCCTTCGCTGAATCCCGCCCGGTAGATTGATACTTGCCAATTGTAGTGTCGCATCCGTCTTGGCATTGATGTCGACCTTCCATTTCTTCAGCGCGACTTCCTTGACCACTCCAATCACTAGATCGCCAATCTCGGGGATATATCGCGACTTGAGCGGCGTAATGCTCAGTAATTTGTTGACTCGAGATATCGAACCCATGAGACTCGCATGTATGCCAACCTCGCCATCCGCCGTGTATGTTCCATGACCTCTCATAAATTGCGCATCGCTCGTCACTGTTTCGCCCGGCACAGTCATCTTTGTCAGTGAGGGCTCAGAGCTTGGCAAGAGATCCGTCATGTCCACATCTGCTTCCTCATTGCTTCCGAATGTCGGTGGAGCATACCGCTGTGGTCGCAAAATAGAGACAGACATGCTGTTGTTCTATCAGTCACGCGACTCACTAAGATACACTCGTGTGGGACAGACGAGCTCTAGTGTGGGCTGACCTGCAGCAGTGTCACTACCAGTACTTGGGTTAGTACTTGTTGTATTGACCAGCTGCGGACGCATTCTAGATGATGTTTTCGAGATTTTATTGCGGAGCTCTACTAGTACGGTACACGGATGGTGGATACAATATGAAAGTGAATCAACGACCACGCAGCAGCTCCTACAAGTGAATAGAGCTTGTTGTGACTCCCCGGTCATGCGCGATACAAATAGGACTGCGGCGAAATAACGAACTAGTATCTCTTGAGTGATATTTACATACTTTTTAGATGAGAATTGGGCTATGAATGGTCATGAAATTGTTTGATGCGGGCAAAATAGCGTGAAAAGAGCGTTGAGCAGTGAACCTTGTAAGCCGGAACATACTATGCACCGAAAATGCCTTCAGAGGTGCGTCGATTGAAGCTTGCGCACAATCGTAGTGTTTGAGAGCTAGGTTGCTATAAGCGAGTCACCGACATATGCATGTTCAGCACATCAGATTCTTGAGAGAAGGCCCGGAAAACCTCCTTATATCGTTATCGGGCTTGTTGCGCGGCAGCTTGAGCCATGTTGGCCATTTTCTGCGCTAAATCTGGGTATTTCCTTTCGACCTCAAGCTGCGTCCTGGTAGCCTCTGCATATGATAGTGCATTGATGATCTCGGCTTCGGTTCTGGCAACTTCAGCCGATTTCTCAAAGTATTGCAAGGCCTCCTTTGCTTTGCCCTGCGTGAGCAGGAACTGTGATAGCGTGGCCAGAGCCACGTCACTCTCAGAGTCTAGCATGAGAGCACGGCGACAGAGATCCTCAGCTTGTGGCATATCCTTCTTCCATTGGAATACTGCCAAAGCCTTGTTGATCAACGGCATCACATTGGTCGTTGAGCTGTTACTCTCGGTGGATGCTCTCTCAAGCGTTATGGCAGTGTCAAACTTGTCTGTGGCTTCCTCGAATTTGCCTTGGTCAAGCAATAGCTCTCCATAATAGTTGAAGACCTCGGCAGATTCTGGGAACTTCGTGAGGCAGCGACGGAAAGTAGACATTGATGCACTTGTAGAACCGAGTTTGTACTGCGCAACTCCCAGCTGAATATGGCTAAAGACAAATGCCGGGTCAATGTCGATAGACTTCTGATAGTCACGAGCGGCCGCTGAGAAGTCTTGCAAAATAAAATTACACTGTCCTCTGTGGTAGTAGATATCCGGGTCTTCAGCATTGATTTCGATGGCTTTCTGGAAGTCAGCCAGAGTCGATGTCTTGTCACCGGATTCCATATGCATCGAGGCTCGCTTCACGTATGAATTCGTCATTG
This sequence comes from Taphrina flavorubra JCM 22207, assembly GCA_000836175.1. NCBI lineage: Eukaryota > Fungi > Ascomycota > Taphrinomycetes > Taphrinales > Taphrinaceae > Taphrina > Taphrina flavorubra. Next base: position 24,843 of record DF819299.1, on the reverse strand, counting down.
ATGGACTCAGCTCAAGTGAACGATTGATCTCAGTCAAAGCACTTGGAACATCGGCGCGAACAAACTTGTAGGTTGCCGAGGTGTTTAGTGCGATGGCCTCTAATTCCGGAGTGGAGAATGATTTTCCAATGGCCTTCTCAAGATGTGCAACGGCTTCCTTGTATTGTTTGCTAGAAGTGGCTTCCAATGCTCGTTTGAGATGAACATCGCCTTTGTCTTCATCCTCTGAGCTGATTGTAGGGAATGATCTCGGCCTGAAAGCCTCGAGATAGGCCGAGATGAATGAATAGGAGGGCATGCGGTCTGATCGGCCAGCCAGCATGTCCTTGGCCTTTGACTCTGCAATCTTTTTGAGTAGACGTTCGATTGCTCCGGCAGCGTTTTCGTTCTGGAAATTGTCCATGATACTGGAAGCCGTGTAGTCGAGCAGGGCTTCTTGATGACGTCCGATCGCTTCGTAAGCAAGTGCTCTCCTGTTTAAAGCCTTCACATATGATGGATCGAGTTTCAGTGACTCTGTTGTATCAGCGATGACTTTTTCCTGATCTTGCATCGAAGCATAACAAGCAGCCCTGTTGGAGTAATAGATGTGGTTCGGCACGGTGTCAATCGCTTTCGTATAGTAATCAATCGCATTCTGGAAGTCCTTTTTCGCATAAGCCGTGTTACCCAACTTCTTCAAAATATCTGCATGATTCTTCTTCTCCTCCAAAGTCGCTATTGACAGGTCTATCGTCGGCACTGCTTCCTTGACCTCGGGTGCGTCTGCGGTGGTGACCGTCTCTATCGCTGCTCCGGCATGCTTCCTGGACTTTTTCTTCTTCTTCTTGTCCTTGGCCTCTGTCGTCGCATTATCTGGGGTCAAATTCTTCTCGACATCGTTCGACGGTGGTTTTGAAGGCGATGACCCCTTTTGATAGTAATAGAACGATCCGCCAGCGACACCAACGACCAGGACTCCAGCAACTGAATAGACGACTGCCTTGTTGTTGGACGACCAATTCGATATGCGGTCCCACAACGACGGCGAATCGACAATCACGGGCAATGGATCAGACATGTCTCAATCACAAAGCTGCCTTGACTGTATGAGAAATGCTGCTCTGGTCAGGTAAAGGAGCGCAGAAGCTAGGCGACGACAGCAAGCCCGAAATGCTGGGATGGTACAAAAAATTGTGCGTGCCACGGATGTCGTCGGTTGTGGTGGCCTGCAGGTGAGTGAGTGGGAGGTCCAGAAATTTCCCGTGCGTGGAGTGAGTTGGACGTGATTTTGGAGTTTGCCGCGCTTCTGCTTCTTCTCCTCTCCAATTGCAACGGTAACGAGTCATACTACGCACACAAGGTCTTCATGCTACGTAGATACGTGTATGGACTATACGCCTACAGTTGCTGCCTTTTGTACAAGGACTTGCTGATGCGTCATCAAAACTACATATATTACATTGACTATCTTACGGACTAACTTGAGCCATCTCATCGAGAAACTCCATCCAATCGTGCCGCACCCCATCTCTGACCAAGTAGCCCTTGTCCCCAAGTACGTTGTGTGTCCTTGCTCGGTCGCCTTCGTGACCGGCCTGCAAACCTGCAGGCTCAGTCACGTCCACGTTGCCTGTACCCTCGAGCGCCAAGCAGCACCAGCCAATGACTAGCATACCTGGCGGTCTCTGGTCGCCCACTCGATCAATGGCAGTCTCAATATTCTCCAGCGTACTCAGCAGCATCCGTTGATCTTTACTCGAACCTCTCTCGATAAGTGCAATAGGCAGATATGGTGGATACTTCTCAGCTTCTCTGCGGGTTCCCACGACCTCGCTGTCCGAGGTCAACGCGAGGATTAGCTCTCCGATCCTTGCAACGCCCATCAGAACAATCAATGTCCTTGACCGTCGGAAGCCAGGCATGATACTCGTCTTTCCTGCTCTTCCGACACCTGTACATAGAATGAGTGAATCTGATACTCCTCTTTGTGTGACGGGTATATTGCACAGGAGTGGTGCAGCAATTGATGAGCTGATACCCGGGACTATGATGGCCTCAAATCCGTGCTGACGAAAGAAGAGGACTTCCTCTCCACCACGACCATAAATATACGGATCACCTTGTTTCAGGCGGACAACGGTGCCACCCCGCGATTGTGATTTCCTCTCCCCCAAGAAGTTCAAGGCAAGCTGTTGCAATTCAATTTGAGCATTTTCGGCATTGCCAGGAAACTTCTTCGCAATCGTTGTCTCAACACTGCTCGGAATGAGTTGCAACACGGCAGCTGGAACTAATTTGTCTGCCAACACCAAGTCTGCCGTTCGCAGTGCATTAAATGCAGCTACTGTCAAGAGGGCAGGATGACCCGGACCACTGCCAAGTAAGAGGACGCGTGGTTCCGATGATGGTTTTTCAGCTTGTGGCCGCGATATATCAAGACTGTGTAATGTGAGTGGCGTGCCTTGAGAGTCGTTAATCTCGTCTGCAATACCGTTCTTGCGTTTCAAAATGTCCATAGGCAGTGTTGCAGTCATGCCTGAGTGACTGCTTGGACTACTGCTCATGGTCAAGGCAGAAAGATTTGAGTGCGAGGCCGTACGTGATGCAACAGGAGTCGGGATGGGCGCAGGAGTTTGCGGTGTTTTCGAGCCGTCAAAATCAGAGAGTATGCGATCGATATCCGTGTTCTGCAAGCGTCCAATGGTCTTAACAGGCCAGTATTCGGATACTTGTGCTACCCATTTCATCCTGCGTGCCCTTGCTTCTTGTTCACTCTCATGCGTGAGATGTGTATCATTAGGGAAATAGCCAGTGTTAGAGGATCGCACCGCAAGTTGTGGTACTGGTGTATTCAATGGCTCAGCTATGATTTGGTCATCTTCATCTTCGAAAGCTTGTTTACCGACTTCTATTTTCGACACGGCTTCAGGCATATCTGCTATTCGTGACCGAATGGTGGCGATATTGTCTACTGCTCGTCCTATTTCTGCTGGCAGTGCAGTCACGATGTCTCGTTTTATACGTGTAGCCAGACGACATCCCTTGCCATATGTGTTAACTGCAACTTGTAGTGAGTGACCGGTATTCCCATCATTACTTCGCCACCTATGAGTTGCGGGGAAGCTGATGTCGTTCAGAGACGTCCTATCAACAATGTTGACATGGATCCTCCGCTGCAAGCAGAATTCAGATATTGCAGAGCACGATTCCAAACTTCGGCGGCTGGCGTTCACATTCATTGATTGTAACGAGTCCGTCACACATACGATATCGAGATTTGGTATATCGCCAATCAGATCCAGTAATCGTGCCTCCACGAGTGCTTTGTGTTGCACTTCACCCAGTCCAATGCGATGTGCCAATTCTGCATCGGGCGTGGCCTCTGTCGGATACATCACGATAACGTCATAGCCAGATTCTAATGCTGTGAACACTCTCGCAGCAGCCAATCTGTTGCTCCCAATCACCAAGAATGTTGAGGTCGCCCTCGGACGGACACTGACTAGGAGTGATGAAGTTTTGGACGGCCTCAGATATTCCGGCATTGTTACAGCGCTCTCGTTCTGTGTATATAGGTGCTCTGTGTCAACTGGAGCCGAAAGAGCCAAATACTGGCAAGAAACGTTCAAATGGCGGTTATAGGTAGATCCACAGTGCTACTAAACATAAGAAAGGCTCAGATGTATTCTTTTATTCTTCTATGCAGTGAATCAAGCATCCAGCATCACTATCAACATCTGCTCGACATTGTAGAGGCTGCCTTGCAAACCTCTTCAGCACAAGAAGCATCATAAGACGTACAATGGAACCAACGAATGTAACACACACGATCACTAGCCTCGAGCTCGCAACATTGGAACTGATCCACTAATCAACTTTCCGGTCTAATCGTGACAATCACGCGCGGAGCCGACCTGATATCTACCCGAGGACAATGCGACAAACACTATGACGATCGATAACCTCGTGTACCTCGGTCAGGACTCAAAATGAATGGAACAAAGCTGCTGCTACTGTGGCACGCACTGGCGCGACTTCTTGCCTGTTGCACGGTCTTAGTGTCCACCTTGGTCTTGGTGTCACAGTCCCGTGTGACTGGACGAAGATTTGCATAGTAGGCATTTGTCTGAGAACTCGTCCCTGAGCTGATGGCGACGCCGTCCACAGCTTCTTCTGTGGTAGATGAACGTACGGATGGTCAAAAGAGGAAAGACGCGATTACTCACAATCACTCTCGACTCGACCGTGCCAAAGGAGTAGATTCAGCCAAACGATTCGCTTTCCTGCTAGGTCAAACCGAGCTCTTCCGCCACTTTATCGATCTCAAAGGTAAGACAACTTTGGAGAAATCGAATGCCAGTCTAACGAATCGAAGCAAGCGAGGATCCCGTATTCGCTCGCGAGCTGAAGGATGCGACTGTGGGCTCAAAGGCGAAAGCCGCGAAGCAAGCTGGCATTGGTCGGCATCGTAAATCTGAAAAGGAGGAGGATGCAGAACTTCTTGGAGATAGCGACACCGAGCGAGTGGTCTTCACCGAATCTCCCGCCTATATTCATGGCAAGATGAGAGACTATCAGGTTCAGGGTCTGAACTGGCTGGTATCTCTGCACGAGAACGGTATCAACGGTATTCTTGCAGATGAAATGGGACTGGGAAAGACATTGCAAACTATCTCGTTTCTGGGTTATCTTCGATTTTTTGCAGAAAAGCCCGGACCACATTTGGTGATTGTGCCCAAGTCTACAATCCACAATTGGGCACAAGAATTCCGGCACTGGATACCCGAAATCAAGGTATTGGTCCTTCAGGGCGAAAAACAAGAACGTCAAGAATTGATCAAGACCGAGCTCATTGACGGATCTTGGGATGTAACAATCACTTCCTATGAGATGGTGATTCGTGAGAAATCACAGCTAAAGAAGTTTGCATGGGAGTACATTGTCATTGATGAGGCTCACAGGATCAAGAACGAGGAGTCGCTATTATCACAGGTCATCCGGGAATTCAATTCACGAAATCGACTTCTGATCACCGGAACCCCGTTACAGAACAATATGCACGAGCTGTGGGCCTTGCTCAACTTTCTGTTGCCAGATGTTTTCTCATCCTCAGACGCCTTCGATAACTGGTTTTCTCAACAATCGAGTTCCGAGGGAGGAGAGGACTCAGTCGTGAAGCAATTACACAGAGTGCTGCGACCATTTCTATTGAGACGAGTGAAGGCCGACGTTGAAAAATCCCTTCTACCTAAAATCGAAACCAATCTCTATGTTGGGATGAGTGAGATGCAGATTGTGTGGTACAAACGTCTTCTGGAAAAGGACATTGACGCTGTAAATGGTGCCGGAGGAAAGAAGGAAGGAAAGACTCGCCTGCTGAATATCTGTATGCAACTTCGAAAGTGCTGCAACCACCCATATCTCTTCGATGGTGCTGAGCCTGGACCACCATACGTCACGGACGAGAAGCTTGTACAAGATTCTGGAAAGATGGTTCTTCTGGACAAATTGTTGAAAAAGTGCATGGCACAAGGATCACGTGTTCTCATCTTTAGTCAGATGTCACGAGTGCTAGACATTCTAGAGGACTACTGTTTCCTTCGGCAATACGAATACTGTCGGATTGATGGTCAAACAGCTCACGAGGACCGTATATCCGCTATAGATGATTACAACAAACCAGACTCGTCCAAATTTCTGTTTCTGTTGACCACTCGTGCTGGAGGACTGGGCATCAATTTGACCACGGCGGATGTGGTGGTCCTCTTCGACTCTGATTGGAATCCTCAAGCAGACCTTCAAGCCATGGACAGGGCACATCGGATTGGCCAGACCAAACAGGTCTACGTCTATAGGTTCGTCACTGACGGGGCCGTAGAAGAAAAGATTCTTGAGCGCGCAGCACAAAAATTGAGATTGGATCAATTGGTGATTCAGCAGGGAAGACAGAAGATTGACAAGAAGGAGACTAAAGACGATCTACTTAATATGGTTCAACATGGAGCCGCAGAATTGTTCCAGAAGAAGGAGGGTGACACGATTGATATCGGTGACGACTTTGATCAATTCTTGGCCAAAGGTGCTCAAAGGACTGCTGAGCTAAACAAGAAATTCGAGGGCGTAGGTGTAGAGGATCTGCAGAAATTCACATCTGACAACACATACGAATGGAACGGCAATGACTACACAAAAAAGAAGCCACTGTTGGGCCAGATTTGGATAGAGCCTTCCAAACGTGAGCGAAAGGGAGTTGCTGCCGGGGACGGTTACAACATTGATGCATATTATAGCAATGCCCTAAAGACAAATCGCAAGGCTGAAGCGAAGCAGAAGGCACCTCGTCCCCCGAAGCAGATTCACATACAGGACCATCAATTTTACCCTGCTCGACTGGCCGAATTACAGGAAAAGGAAACGGCCAATTTCCAGCGTGAACAAGGATACAAGGTTCCAGTTGAGGAGGGTATGGACGAGACCGAAGCTGCGGAAGAACAAGAAATCATCGATAATGCCGAACCTCTGACCGATGCTGAGATTAAGGAAAAGGAGAAGCTTGCGAGTCAAGGCTTCGGCAATTGGGCTCGGAAGGATTTCTTCTTGTTTGTCAAGGTAGCGGAGCGTTTCGGAAGAGACGATGTCGCAAGTATAGCTGCGGAACTGGACAAGACTGAAAAGGAGGTGAAGGACTACATGAAAGTGTTCTTCTCGAAGCGTATAGAAGAAATAGATGGACACGAAAGATATCTCGCCACAATCGAGGCAGGGGAGGAACGAATCAAAAAATCAGCTACACAAGCCAAACTGCTCAAGCAAAAAATTGGTTACTACAAGAATCCTCTGATGCAATTGAAAATCAACTATTCCGCAAATAAGGGCAAAGTCTATACCGAAGATGAAGACCGATTCATGATGGTCAAGCTGAACGAACACGGTCTGCACCGAGAAGACATTTATGATCTTCTACGACTTGACATTCGTGAGAGTCCTTTATTCAGATTCGACTGGTTCATCAAGTCAAGGACAACGGCTGAACTACAACGTCGCTGTGCCACACTGCTCAACATGATTGTCAGGGAGCTAAGTGAAAAACCAAGCAATGGCCTCTCCAAGCTCAAGGGCAAGTATGAGGATTCGGATGCCGACACGAAGATGAGCGAAGACGAGTCTGTCGCCTCGGTCAAATCCAGCAAGAAGGCCAAAGGTCGCATTTCTCTGCCCGCCGAACCAGTATCTAGCAGCAAGGCGAAGAGTAAGCTGAGCAATGGATCGACAAACGGCACTTCTACGCCAAAATCGAACGGCAAGACGAAAAAGGAGAAGGCAGTCGAAACACCAAAGTCGAATGGTAAGAGGCAAAACGCGAGCACTCCGAAGCAGGCTCCGCCAAAGAAAAAGACAAAGACAGCCCACGAGGTGGAGACGGAGAGTAATGCATCGAGCAAGGCACTCCCACCGACATTGTCTGGTAGACAGCGCAAGCAGGCACGTAGATAGCCAGCATGCCATGCATGCATGCATAGCTTCCTGGGATGGTTTCATTTCATTTGTGTTAGGGATAAGTGTACATAAGGGGCGAGAGCACAGCGCAAAGACTAGAAAAAAGATAATATGTACATATCATTGTATGATTTCCCTTACATTGACAAATGCTGAGCATGTGCCTGTCACGATGAGATTGCTGCATGCATTAAGATGAATAATGTATATAAGGCCAGCGCATGTGCAGATAATCGCCTATCCACTATTCATGCATATGTGCCCGAATCTAGCAAGAGAAAAAGGATGGATCAGCATGAAGAGCTCAAAACTCGGGGCTCAGGTCCATGATCAACACGTTCTCTTCCAATCATCTGTTATACCACATCTTGTCGGAACAAATCGAGTATCAGAAATAAGTAAGGACCGGAACTCAACGTGCGTTGCCACTCACTCCAGGGCTCGGGGCACGTTTTTGCACTTGCCAATCTGCATCTGCAAGGGCGTTATAATGCAAGCATATAATGACCTCTTTACAATAATGATTGCCCTAGTGAATGACTATAGCTAGTTGTGAAGACGTGTCCGCCACGACGCGTGCGCACGCGTTTCCATTGCGTGGTTGCGTGGTGTCGGTGGTGGAGGTGCAAAAAGAACTGCGCGCGGGATATACAAAACCTCGTGTAGCCGTACGACTGACTGATCACATATATATCCTGTGAATCGACCATAGCTACCTCTCTAGTCAATTATCCAATTCAAGTTTGATTCTCAACAGTCGGTATCGACGTCATACATCATTCCTCCACTAATGACAAGTACGAGTATATTCGCTTCAAACAAAGGAATGCATCCACACGACGGCCGCGGGCCAAAGGTAAAAAGTACAAGTGTCAGCGAAATGTGCAAATTAAAGCGCCAAAGCTAAGTTGTAGCCCGCGCCTTCAGCCAATCAAAAGCGTGAGAATAAAAAAGTGATCGGAGACTCCTCTTCGCGAATCTCAGTGCACGTGACATGAATTACCTGAAGCGTCAGAGACGGCTGACATTATGCTGGAATCTGATTGGTGCGGAAAGTAACTGTCGCTCGCGCGTCGATGGATTTGTGGGGGGACGCTGAACAGATGGATTTTGTGTGGAGAGGGATCCGTGGACTAGACCGTTCTGGCTTCAACCTCTACTACGGCCGGCGCAGCGTTGAACTGCGAAGAAAACGTGGGAATGGACACGAGTCGCACGACCACCACCACAACGTCCCGTTCCTGTCTATTCAAGGAGCGACTTTCTGTCTGAGGCTACGGAAGAGGGGGCTAAGCCCATCACTTACCCATTTTCTCGTGGTGGTGGTGGTGGTGTTGGTGGGATGGAGGGGGATAACTCCTTTGGAAGTGATACTGCTGCTGCTGCTGTGAGGGTCCAGGTTAATAGTCGTTGCATTCCCCAATTCCCTCTTTTTATTTCCTTCGCAAGTCCTCGTTTACTTGTTGCTTCTTCCTGCATTAGTACTGTTGCTCTTTCCGCTCAGTACATACCCGCACATACACCTTTTCACACTCTCGTTAAAAAGCAAGGACGACGATGAAGTTCACCGTTACTGCTACCGCTGCGCTTGCGGCACTGTCGAATGTCGCTGCACAGAGACCGACCAACACCTCGATCTGTGATTACTACACCTCGGCCCTGCTCATGGACAACACTGCGGAGAACCAGTACACGCTGCTCAAGCTCATCGTCAACACCGTGGCTCTTGGTAACTACACCACGCCAAACATGAACGCCGTTCCAGGTATCTTGGCTCCTGGAACGGTCAACGGCACGGCAGTCAACTTGGCGCCCTTCTTTATGGGCACCTCTGGTCGAACCACCAACCGCAACGGTACCGCTACTGCGGGAGTCAACTTTTTGGACGGTGGTGGTGCAGCACCATTGATGAACAACACGCTGCCAACAGCTGGCTCAAACCAGTACACGCTCGTCACGCACTTGTACCAGTACTTTGGGTACTTGCTGGGATGCTCAATGCAGGGCACACAGGCCTTTGCGGCGTACGGCGGTCGCACGTCGCAGTACACCGTCCACAAGTACATGGACATTACGCACGCGCAAAACACCTACTTTATCCAGCAAGTCGGACTCGCCGCACAGAGTTTCGGTGTCGCGCCCGCCGATGTCACCATTGTCGGTAACGCCCTCGACAAGACCTTCAACTACCGCTGCGCACCGAATGCTTCCGTGCCCAGCACCGCGCCGGCCGCACCACAGGCAATCTGTATCGCCAACGACTGCCCGCTCGCCGCCAATGCATCCTGCGCAGCCTATGTCCAGACTCAGGCGGCTGGTGTCGGACCAAACGGTACCGTCGTCAACGCAGGCAACGTCTCCCTGGCTTCCTCCGCCTCGGCCGCCTCTGGTTCCGCACGAGCCTCTGGTGCTGCCGGTGGTGGTACCGCACCCGCCTCGACCACGTCCGGTGCTTCCGTTGTCAAGACGGTTGTCGGAACCTTCATCGGAGCTGCTGCCTTTGTTGCTGCCCTCATCTAGACTGTTCTCCAAAGTTTGGACAAAAGTTCATAGCAAATTTTCATCAGGCACTGTCGTCTCAGTAGTCTTAGTTCGAACTTTTATTATCTTCATTTCACGTACTCCATGATACCATACAGATGAAGTTCAGTTCTTTGCATTGAAGTACTGCTTTGTGCTGTCTCCACGTCGCAACTACTAGCCAATGATTGACTCGTGGACCAATAACGCTCTCAAGATATCAAGGTCAATCGGCAGTAAGAACATCCGCTTGATCGATCGTGTACAGCTGCCGTAGAATCGCACTAACGAGTCCTTCTCCGCACGGCCGTGTAGTTCCTGGCGTACAGTGGACTACCGGATAAGCTGGACGGCCGATGTCTGGGGAAATTAAGCTGAAGTCTCGGTGGTGCGGGACATTTGGGAGCAAGCCACTCGATGTCGAAGCTGAACCCGTGATTCGTGCCAAGCTTCCACCGATTCATTTACGCCCTCTAGTTTCACGGCAAGAACGTACCTGTAGGACAAAGAGTAATATGCCTCGTTTTCCGACGGGAAACAGTTCCATGACCGAGAGACTCAACATGTAGTCCCTTTGCCGTTTTGTCTAGTGAGCCATAGGCAGCATGACTGTCTTGCTTGTACATTGCCGTCTCGCGGACTTGATATCTGACAGTCGACAAAGCTCTGTCGGTCTTTCAATAGTCGCACGACTCTTTGTCAGCACCATGAACGTAAGCATGCATAGACTGCCAGCAAGAGAGAAAGTCTAGACGACCGGTTGGGCGTTTGTGCTATTGACAACCGTGAAAGGCGATCGGGAACCCCGGATAAAGGCGTTTGACTTGACTCCTGCCCCGCGTCCTTTTCCGTGACATCCGCACATTTGGGACGCATCGCAACTTCTTGCCACTTTTTGCGGGTTATGCACCCAATCAAACGACACCTTGAAAGCCGATGTCGCCGCCATCGCGCGGAGCTGCTCCTTATGGTTTGTTCAGACGAAGGAAAGGGGCCTAAGACTCACCCCACAGACGGTCTTTGTGGAGAATCTTGGCGACCAAGAACCAGTCAGAAGATGGCTACCCCAGGCGACAAGTCCGTCACATCCCGTCCAGCTGCAGGATCGTACTCTGAATTGCAGTAAGTCCGCAGGTTGCGGGTCGTCTATATAAGAGCAGGGCGCTTCTGGCCTTTTGATTTTCTTCGACTCATCGACACGGACAACAGTTGTTCTGATCCGGGATACTCAGTCATGGGTTACAATCCAATTACCTCGCTGGCACCGCCAAAGGGTGCAAAGTTGCAGAACCCAATCAAGCTTCTGGCATTGCTGGGACCGCGACAATGGGCCTTCTTCCTGGTCTCGCTTCTTGCATGGACCTGGGACGCTGTACGTTATCCATGCCTCTGTAATAGAATGTCCCATGCTAATCAGTGCAGTTTGACTTCTTCACTGTCTCGTTGACACTTTCGACCATTGCTGAAGATCTTTCCACCAAGGAGCGCACCATCAGTCTTACCCAAGCATCTTTCGGAATTACGCTCGCTCTCATGACCCGTTCAGTAGGTGCCATCATCTTTGGTGCTCTGAGTGACCGATTCGGACGCAAGTGGCCCTTTGTCGCAAATGTCGTGCTCTACTCCATAGTAGAGATGAGCACTGGATTCGTCTCCACCTTTGAGCAATTCTTGGGTGTTCGTGCGCTCTTCGGTGTCTTCATGGGCGGTATCTACGGCGCATGTGCCGCGACCGCGCTCGAAGACGCTCCACCGGCCGCGCGTGGTCTTTTGTCCGGACTCCTCCAGCAAGGTTACGCCATGGGCAACCTGTTGGCAGCTGGATTCTACCTTGCAATCGTCCCAAACACTCCTCACACTTGGCGATCGCTCATGTGGTTTGGTGCTGGACCAGCTCTTCTTATCGCTGCGTGGCGAGCGTGGTTGCCAGAGACTGACACATACCTCCGAAAGAGAGCGGCCTTACGAGCTGCTGCTTCTGCTGGTCTCGAGACGGGCGATTCCAATACCAAAGCCTTTGTGCGATCAATTAAACCAGCTCTCAAGAAGCACTGGATGACACTCATCTACCTCGTTGCTCTCATGGCAGGTTTCAACTTTTTGTCGCACGGATCGCAAGATCTGTACCCATCATTGTTGAAACTCGAGAAGAACTTCACACCAACTCTCGTTACTCAAACCACCGTTGTCTCCTCTTTCGGAGCCATCCTTGGAGGAACAGTCTGTGGGTGGCTCTCAGATGTTGTCGGTCGTCGACTCATGATCATCTCAATCTCTGTTCTTGGAGCGGCGCTGATTTACCCATGGGCCTACTCTAACGGACACATCATCATGCTGGCTGCATTCGCTCAACAGTTCTGTGTACAGGGTGCTTGGGGAGTTATTCCAATCCACCTTATGGAATTGGCTCCACCTGAGTTCCGTGCCTTTGTGGTCGGAACGTCGTATCAACTGGGTAACTTGGCATCTAGTGCTTCCTCGACCATCGAGGCCAAGATTGGTGCTCAGTTCCCGCTACCAGATCTCGTTGTCAAGGGCAAACACACCAAGCGATACAACTACGGCAAGGTCATGGCCATCTTCATTGCCTGTGTTTACGTGTACATCATCGTCATCATCGCCCTTGGACCACAGAACCAGGGCGCCGACCTCGACATTGTGCCGGGTTCTGCTGAATTCGAGAAGAAGCCAGAAGATGATGAGGTCGAGTCCTTCGACATGTCGAAATCTCACAACGTCACACAGGTTGAGCACATTGAGAGCTCTAAATATTAGATGCTCATAGCCACGAAGGCGCCGTCGACCGAGGCCTCTTTTCTTGTATAGTAGTATTTTAGAGACACATCAAACAATAGATTACCCAGTCAGCTCCCTAGCACAATCGTGAATTTGGAAGTGCATTTGTTTACATTGGCTTTTCTGATAGAGTCGCTAGGCCCGAGAACTTCAAGTGAATTAGACACATTCGCAACGTCTTCTTGTGCTGTCACACAAATATTGTCATGCTAGGTTGTAAGATAGAACATCGAGAGAAACAAGATGCAGTGCATAGCAGAGCTATCAGACCAGCCACTGATGCTGTATTTGAGCAGTGTAATTTATAATAGATTGCTTGACGAGCTAGGTAGCCTTCACTGATCATGACAAACAAAGTCTCCGATGATCAGACAGCTGAACATAAGCTAGTGACGAATTCTCTACTTGACATGGACAAGACTACTCGACAAGGTTTGACTTTTCACGGTCCATAACGGCCATACGCAAGTAGTTTCCGGAATCATGGGTTGGGAGACTCCACAAGTTACTGGAGCTGCTTGGGGTCAAGCTGACACCGATAAATCCAAGACACCTGACTGTGAGTCTACCAAGGTACACAGCACATGTTCCTAGTCATTGACGCGGAGTAGCAGGATGGCAAGTAGGAGGCGGAGCTTCGCAAAGTCCTACGGATTCCTGGACTCAGCAGGTCAATGTCGAAATTACCGGTAAGGTGCCTCGAGTCTCGTCCTTCGTCACGACATTTATCATTCCAGATCGCTTTGACACTGCAACAAAGCTTGACAGCACTGCTCCAGACGCAACCGATGAGCAAGGTGCCTGGGGACATGAGAATAGTCATGATCAGAGAGACTTCTCTGATATGCAATGTTATAAGTGGCAACCTCTTGCACGTCTAGTCTGACCATCACTGACATGATTCTCTAGTTGTCAAGGCATGGGTCATGGTTCCAGGAACTGTCCAGAGCCCCAGAAAGAGAGGGAAATGAAGCCTTTCCTCGACTGGTCTCGACACCCTGAGATGAGTAGCGAGGACGCGTGGGCCAAATTCAAGGCTGCAGATGCTGAGAAGGACCTTGATGATATCAAAGAGTTCTTCGAGATATATGCAAAGAACACGCCTGATGCGACTTTCCAGACCATCGAGCGGCAATTGCGAGCCGAGAACATGAACACCAGACTAGTCTGCCTCAAAAAAGAAATTCCACTGAACAAGACGAACGTGTCTCTGCAACAAGTGCCTGACCAGCAATATGTTGTTGGCTTCCAATTGACGAAGAAAAGCAGAAGAACCAAGATGATCGATGGCATGCTGGCAGATACCTACGAGGACAACTTTGAACGCCTCGCAGACTGTGGTTTCACAACTGCATCGCGAATTCCAGTCTGCTACAATGTTTGTCATTCAGTCGCCTCAGTTTGGTGCTAACTCCAGCTAGTGCAACCAGAAAGGACACATTGGCAAGGACTGTCCTGAGATTCGACCTGATCCAGAGGATCGAGACATGTCACACGTTGTCAAAATAGTCTGCACCAACTGCGAGGCAGAAGGTCATCGACTTAGAAATTGTCCGGTGCCTCGAAAGGTCTATACTAAAGGCTGTAGAAACTGTGGCGATGAAGGCCACATGGCAGCTGATTGTGATCAGCCTAGGCGGCCTCGAGAAGGCGAAACTTGCCACAACTGTGGATCTGCAGACCACTATGGCAAAGATTGCACTGAAGAACGAAAGCCTCGCGAGGATACCCGGGAATGTTATAACTGCCTGAAGACTGGCCACATCGGACGAGACTGTCCAGAACCACGCAGAAGACGCGAAGACCGAGGACAAGCCACGGATACTTACACTGACTCTGGAGCCAGCAATGTATAATGCCTCCGATGAATCCCATCCCACAACATACTGACTGGTCGCTAGGTCAACCTATCTGCCACTCCTGCAGAGGCACCAGCCTGGAGCACTTCTAGTGAGCCTTGTGGATGGCAACCCACCGAGACACCCAAACCTATCTCTGCAGGTGGCTGGTGAATCATCCAGAGGAGCCTTACAAGAGCACGATTAGTCTGGCTATGACCACTCAAAAACACTGCGTAGAGAAGTAGAAGCATACAATTATCAAGTAGTGATTATCACGGCCGCGAAAACTTCGGCTGATCTTTCTCCCGAACTTCTCAATTGATCGATTCATCGATCGCTCACGTGCTTCTCACCTTCCTCAATTCTCCACTGAAGCGACTGCAAGAACGACGCAGACGATTCATTTCCCCCCCAGTTTCCCGCCTACATCACACCTTCCACTTGCTTGTCTTGCCCTCCTCCTGCTCCGGCCGCACGACACTTGACCAAGCTGCGTTCTACCCCGGCTTCTGCCTCCCAGTACTTTCGCTGCGTGCTCAAAGACGACAGGAATTAGCAATCAGGTTATTGGACAGTCCTCGAGGTTGGTCGTTGCGACGTTCGCGCCCCGTCTATGTCCGCTGCAATCAGTCCCTCAGAATACAATGAACTTCATGGCACTTCCACAAACATCGATACCGCCGTTGACCTGAGCGAGGATCAGTCCCGCAAGACGAATCCCAATTTCCGATATGCCATCGTCAAAACCTTGGGCGAAGGTTCTTTTGGCAAGGTCAAACTTGCAGAGCATTTGGTCACGAAACAGCGGGTCGCGCTCAAGATTGTTTCGCGAAAGATGATGCAGAACAATGACATGGCGTTTCGTGTGGAACGTGAGATACAATATTTGAAATTACTGCGACATCCACACATCATCAAGTTATATGAAGTCATTACCACCCCGACAGACATCATTATGTCGATTGAGTATGCAGGCAACGAGCTCTTTGACTATATCGTCAAGACTGGCAAGATGGGAGAGGACGAAGGTCGTCGGTTCTTTCAACAAATCATCTGTGCGGTGGAGTACTGCCACAGACACAAGATTGTCCATCGCGACCTGAAACCCGAGAACCTTCTTCTCGACGACAAGTTCAACGTCAAGATTGCCGACTTTGGGCTCAGTAACCTCATGACTGACGGTAACTTTCTCAAGACGAGCTGTGGAAGTCCGAATTATGCGGCTCCCGAGGTCATCTCCGGTAAACTTTATGCTGGACCAGAGGTCGACGTATGGTCGTGCGGCGTGATTCTCTATGTCATGCTTTGCGGACGTCTACCGTTTGACGATGATTTCATCCCATCCTTATTCAAAAAAATCAATGGCGGAATTTACAGCTTACCCTCATATCTCTCGCCCGGTGCGAAAAACTTGTTGCAGCAAATGCTCGTCGTCAATCCCATGAATCGCATTACGATAGAGGGAATAAGAGATCATCCCTGGTTCAAAGAACACTTGCCCGAGTATCTCAAGCCAGTGGTCGAGGAATCTGAATTTGAGCGCATGGATGACAAGATTGTCGGACAATTGGGCAAAGCCATGGGATATGATACGGAGGAGATCAAGAATGCGCTCAATCAAGCCGGCGCATCAGAGATAAAGGAAGCGTACAAGATTGTTGCCGAGAACCACATCATGAGACAGGATACTTTGCGCTCAGGTGCCAAAGAAATGGAGTCCTTCTTGGCGCAATCGCCTCCTGCTTGGACAGCGGATGTGTCCAATTTACGAAGTCCTGGTGCACTGCGACAAGCGCTTAGTCCTCGAAACAGTCTGGTGGAAAGTCCAAACTCGAATGCGATGCCAGGACAGAGTCTTGACACCCGCAATCTCTCCCCAATCGACAAGGAAAAGGAAGATCAATTCCCAGTATCCACCATATCCATTCTCCCGAGCTCCTTACCCGCATACCATCAAGCACTCATTGCGCCCTCGTCAGCAAAGCCCGCCACGATAGCGGAGGAGCCAGCGTTGGGACGTCAAACACTCTCCGTGAACACTTCCGTGTCTCATCGATCCGGCGCCGCGACGCCGGTGAAGAAGCCGCGTCCGCAGAGGTGGCACTTTGGCATCCGGAGTCGCAGTAGTCCTGTAGAGGTCATGCTCGAAATTTACCGAGCGCTAAAGGACATGGGTGCCGAGTGGATCGATCGAGAACCGGCACCGGGTGAAGAGCCCGTTGATCCCTTTATGATTACGGCGCGATGGGCCAAGATGTCCACTGAGAATCCTCGCGAGGGCATCATGGTGTACCTCGACGTCCAGCTCTACCAACTCGAGCAAAACAATTTCCTGGTGGACTTCAAGTGTTCGGGGTACGAATGCGTCACGACACCCTCCTCGGCCGCGGATTCTGATGGTGGCGGCAAGGGCGGCTTGAGTCAGTTGCTCAAGACGGGCCATAAAAAAGTCGCGAGTGAAAAGGACGTCACGAGTGCCTTTCCATTCCTGGACATTGCCTCCAAATTGATTATGAGCTTGATGTGAGGACTGGGATGAGAGACTATCGACATGACGGGACGATAATATTACGAAAGGATCGCAAGGGGATATGTGTATTGGGTGGAATGGGAATCATATTTTTTTCAAACTATGGACGCTGGGAACGTCTGTCGAGAATATAGGTGGATGGGGGAGGCAGACTTTTGTAAATTGCCACGGATATAAAATATGTACATACTGTAACAACAATGCCAAAATCGTAACGACTTATGACTGTGCAGCGTCGTCCTTGTCGTACGTCGTTGTTATCGACGGACGATGGGTTTTCGAGCGGAGGATGGGTTCCATGCTTCGGGCTGCCACTCGCCCTTTTCGTCCCTCGTCCCGGGCGGGACAATGTACTCACCCTGCGACTGACTATCGTTGCCTTCTTTCTGTGGTTGCTGTGATTCCTTCATCATGGATTCCCGTTCATCTTGCCTCTGTACGACTCTTTCCTCGTCCCGCTCCATCGTCTTTGTTTCGTCCATCAATGTCGACCGGGACGACTCAGGCTGCTCGATGACTTCCCTCGACGACGATTCATCGGCATCGATACTACTCAACCTCACCTTTTCCTCCTCCCAGCGCCGGGAAATCAATTCCGCGTTTCGTCTCGTCGACTGGATCCTCACCACCTCACGATTCAACTCTTCCAACGTCGGTGGATTTGGGCGTGTGTGTCGTAACCAAGACATCCATTGCGGCGTGACATTATTGTCGGTGTAGTGCCCGTCGTGGACGTACTGTACCGTGCGCCGCCACTTGTTGGGTGTCAGGGGATTGTAGCTCTCGTAGAATTTGTTGCCGTCCAAGTCGAAACCCCTAAACACTTTGCGGCGAAACGGTAGGCGGATGGATTTATAGGCGTAGTAGAGTTTCGTCAGCAAGTTTGGCTTGTACGGTTGCGTCATGTCCTTCCCCCGTCGAAGCTGTCAATGTTTGTTCCAAGGACAAAGATGAAGTCTTATATTATTAGCTGATGCGATACGCTTGATTTGACATGTCGGGCAGAAAAGTGGAGTTTTCGAATTTTGGTGATTGACGTAACCGTCATCAAAGTCTACACCACGACGCAATTCAGCAAAAACGAGACAGTCTGACAAACTTTAATTGACACTACGAGAATGCTAGACTACTAAAACCATCCGCAGCAAGACTTCTCGATGGAAACAAAGAATGAAATAAGAGACTTAAATGTAGACTTCATCGCTACTGGGGCTCCCACGACACAACCACTCCGGCCGTCAAAAAACGACCTTTGTGATTGTGCCGAACCCAGTAAACTGCTGATATATGCTTCTCATCATCTTTCAACTCCTTGTCGCCACGAAAAGTCTTGCCGCTAACGTGTGTTGAACATGATGTCCTGGCTCCAGTTATCTGATGAGAGGTGAGATCATAAGGAACAATTTAATGTGTTCAGCATTTTTCGCTCGAGAAAGACATGTTCTCCTCGAGCTGACATCTGGTACCTTGTACTAATCACATCTCACGTCGGATTCCAAGAGCCGGATTACCCTCATACCACTTTCCATACAGGTCCAATTCGCAAGTGACCGACAGACAATGCGGAAAGAACGACGACGACGAAGATGCAATGATTTGCGACGATTCTTTTCTTCTCTGCCAGAAGACGACGTATTATCAGAAGGGGTATAGTTAAATACATCCCGCGTGCCAGGCCGAAGCTTTATTCAAGGCAAGGACAAGTATACGCGGTCGGAGAAGAGGTGCCAGATAAACACGAAAAGTCATCATAAACGAGTCTTCGAAAGGGGAACAAAAGAGTCGTCGCCAATCTTTTCTCGTCGTCATTGTCCTCATTGTCTGTTGATCATTGCGATTCACCCAGGGTAGGATATGCTGCCGGCATCAATAGTACTTTTGCCTTGAATAATATACTTCAACATCAATTCCAAGAGAAGAAAGCAATCATTTGCGTAGTGCTGAAAATTACGGAGGAGCTCTGATACGGATCACTTTCTCACGCTGCTTGGCATTCAATCGAATTAGTTTACGCATTTGCATACTATAACATGGCACGCCCCTCCAAGATTCAAGGATATTCCCTGTCTTGGGGAGCCATATAGATAGATGCATTGATTAATAACCCTTTTGAGTGTCTACGGCGTTCATGGCAGCCTCCCCTCGACTCAACCTATCCACATTGATGCCGAGCAGGTCGACGCACCTGGTAGTGTACAATTCGCCTCCTCCAGCAATGTGCGGCGTGACGATACAATTTTTCGCAGTCCAGAGCGGGTGGTTGGGCGGGAGTGGTTCGGGATCCGTGACGTCGAGCACCGCGCCGCCCAGTCGTTCGCTCTCGAGTGCTTCGAGCAGCGCGTCGTGGTCGACGACACTCCCGCGCGCCACGTTGATGAGGATCGCGTCCTTGCGGAGATGTGGCAGTGTCTTTGCATTGATGAGATGGTTGGTGGCCGGTGTCGAGGGACAACTAATCACCAAGACATCGCACCCTTGCAAGAACTGCGCAAATTGCGTTTCGTCCGTGCTCTTGCTCCATGACTCCGGTAATTCGCCGTCACGATCCCCTGTCCCTGCAATCGTGTAACCCTTCGCCGTCGTCCTCGTGCCGCTCGACGTCGATGCCGCGACCGTCATGCCAAAGGCCGATGCCAGGCGCGCCACCTCGCGACCGATACACCCGTACCCCAACACCCCGAGCCTCCTCCCACGCAACTCGCTGCACCCCGCCAACTGTCCCGGAGCAATGTACATCGTCCTAGCCCACTTCTTCTCTGCCTGGATTGCGCGCAGCACCGACTGCCGATGGTACAGGGAAAGCAGATTCATGATGCAGTACTCTGCAATCGTCGTCGCATGCACCCCGCTCGCCGAAGCAATCTTCAGCCCAGGGTTCCGCTCGACGATTGGTGCCAGAGCAGGCAAGAGATGTTCCACGCCCGCAGACATGCCCTGTATGAACCGCAAGTCCGGCACCGAGTCCGCCTCGGGAGCAACGTAAAACATGGTCATCTGTATCGTCGTCCGGCGCAGTACTTCCGCAGGAACCTCTGGCGGCTCGTGGTGCCAAAATGCACGAGGATGCGTGGTTCCCTCCACGTACCGCGACGGATAGTACTCTACGCTCGCGAACCTCGCGTCCTGCCGCAGTTGTTGCAGCAGGTGATCCTCGATCCTGAAGGAGACGAGTAAATGTTCCCTTGATTGTGCAGTCATCTAATCTATTGTTCCACACGGACACAGAGGTTCCAAACTCGACTTACCGAGGATCTTGAGAGACACGAAAATAAAACCAAGGTACGACAGGTACAAGCAATCTAGATGCAACAACCTTGACCAGAAGAAGAAGAAGAAGGAAGAAGCGACGAGATGGGAAAAGTCACCGGCCCCGCAATTTCATCCCTGTTGCATCACATGTCAGTTTGCAAAAGTGAGCTCCCAGGAAGGCCATGCACTTTCAGGACTCATTCCTGGATAATTAGTTTTCTTTTTGACCTCAGTTTGGAC
>DF819300.1:0-51199 GCA_000836175.1 Taphrina flavorubra JCM 22207 | reverse complement strand
GAACTGGTAGTGGTGTGGTACGATATGCACGTCTGGAAGTTGCCACATCCTGCACCGGAGTCTCGTATGTGAGAACCACACCTCGCGTCTCATCACGTTTCAGCTTGGAAGGACTTGGAGTTTCTGGCGTGCTCGGTAAGCTGATGAAATGCTTGCGATTGTTGCCAGACTCGTTGATCTCGCCAAGAAATTGGTCATGTGTGTGAGGTACTGGCGAGATGGGTGAACTGCAAGGATTATTGACGTATAAGAATGATGAGCATGCAGCTTACCGTTGTCGCGTAGTGCATGTGTCTAACGCATCTATAGCGTCATCCAAGTCGATCACATCCGACAATTGACTGCTACGTATCGCGTATGGAGACGAAATTTGTGACGCGAGCTCGTTGTCGAACGACATGTCTTGGGTCAGCGTGCATAAGAGTGATCAAGAGCGCATAAGTATGCCTTCAGGACGCGAAAGTGCTCGAAAGGCTGCTCTACGACCCTAAGTGTGTACTTCTGAACCCAGTGACCCTCCGTGGCTTTCCAGTGGCTGAAATGGCTGCCAATCAAACCGCTACTGAGTCGGCTCGTGATCCCGTGGTTTATTATTTATATTATAATTTATTTATATCCGACTCATGTATAGCTATATATCCGATGAAAGACTCGTTGCCTGGAACCGAAATGCGGAGAACCATACGACAGAATATTCGTCTTACTGTGCTAAGCTCTTTTCTGTCATATCACTAGTCATACAAGCTTCATCTGCTGTGTTGCGACAAGTAGTTATCTGACATAATGACGAAAGACACGATCCCATCGAATCCACCAAATGGTGCTGGAGTACAGATCCCAAGTTCAATGGTGCCTCTGGTGCGGCCCCATGCACGTAAGCTGATGGAGATTCTCTACAAGTTTGTCCACGAAGAATGTATACCTGCACAAGCAGTCTTCCATGCTCAGATGGGCAAAGGTATGTCAAGTAGTCGGCCGTGCACGGAATACCGGGCTGATTCTTAGGTGACCAACGTTGGAAGGTCAACCCTCCCATCCTTGAAAAACTCAAAATCAGGGCTAAAGACCTCGGACTCTGGAACTTGTTCTTACACTCGCATTACAAGGAAGGCGCTGGGCTCACAAACGTCGAATACGGTCTCATGGCCGAAATCATGGGCCACTCCCACATCTCATCGGAAGCATGCAACTGTGCTGCGCCCGATACCGGCAACATGGAGGTGTTTGCAAAGTACGGCAACGAGGAGCAGAAGAAGACGTGGCTGCAGCCACTTCTCGATGGCAAGATTCGCTCTGCCTTTGCCATGACTGAGCCCGGTATCGCTTCTTCGGACGCGACAAACATCGGACTACAGATGAAGCGCGACGGCGATGAATGGGTGCTCAATGGTCGAAAGTGGTGGATCTCTGGCGCGGGAGACCCGAGATGCAAGATTTACATCGTCATGGGCAAGACTGATGAGAATGCCAAGTCAGAGTACAAGAAGCAGTCCATCATTTTGGTGCCGAGCGACACGAAAGGCGTGACTGTAGTCCGCCCGCTTGGAGTCATGGGTTTCGACGACGCACCACACGGACACTGCGAGATTGAATTCAAGGATTGCCGTGTACCATACAAGAACTTGGTGCTCGGAGAAGGTCGCGGCTTTGAAATCATCCAGGGTCGACTGGGCCCCGGTCGAATCCACCACTGCATGCGATCCATCGGTACCGCGGAACGTGCTCTGCAGCTGATGATTAAGCGGGTGGTCGATCCGGCAAAGAAGCAAAAAGGCAAGTTGCTGGTACAGGAGGGAGTCATTCTTGCCCGAATCGCGGACGCCAGAATCAACATTGACGCAGCGCGCCTGATGGTGCTCAATGCCGCGGCGCAAATCGACCTCAAGGACGCGAAATCGGCGCTGAACCAGATTGCAGAGGCTAAAGTGATGGTGCCGTCCATGGCGCTGCAAGTACTCGACCACGCGATGCAGGCGTACGGCGCCGAGGGACTTTGCCAGGACCAAGAGTTGGCGCAGATGTGGGCACACCAGAGGACCCTGCGGTACGCCGACGGGCCGGACGAGTCCCACCAGAACCAGCTCGGCCGGATCGAGGTCAAGAAGGCACAGTGGATCGTGCCGCAGTTTGAGCAGGAGAGGCAGAGGGGCGATGCCGCACTCAAGGCCGCCGGTCTCGCGGACCACATTGGCGTCAAGGCCAGAATATAAGCAAGGTAGAGTAAGTATATGCAGAAATGGTCAGTCTAGCGACACAAGACTTCTCTGTCTCTGGGAGGCATTAAATCAGTGCCCATGTTTGTTGTAATCCTTTACTTGATTCGTTTCAAAAATGATGGTCAATTGGTTAATTGATCATTGCTGGTCACTCGGTGGTTGTATGAAGAGCTCCGAGGACAAAGCATGAATGGGAGCTCCACAGCTATGGAGGGAGTGAAGGGTGCTGGACGCCACGTGTTTAGTCTCTAGTTGATAAATTACAAGAGGAACCTCGGTCAATCCCTCGTTGTGTGACATTGCAACCTTGGACGGGGAGGCTGTGTACGTGTGTGAATTCTCTCCCGAGGCTTCTCGTCCACGCCCCCGGCCATATGTCGAGATCGTTAATTGTCCTTGCGATCGAGCCGCAATTGCAATCAAATTGCAGTGATCTGAAACGCGCATTGGCCATGATAAAGCCCCGTGCGCACAGTCAGAAGGGACTTTTTACAGCTGTTGTGTATATATGTATTGTGTAGATGTAAACAGAAATTGAGGACCAGTTGCAAGTAGCTATAGCTAGAGTACTAGCTATAGGTAGAGAGAGGCCTAGGATACCTGCAGCAGCAGCAGCAGCTCTATATCTGTAGATAGACCTCAGCTACCTGCAGTAGCTATAGCCTATAGCTGAAGCCATGATGGCAAGCGTGTGAGCACGCATGAGATGGGAAGCGCAAAGCATGTGATCCGGGATTCCCCAGTTGCGCAACCTTCCACGGGTCAGAAGCTCGAGCCTCAAGCTTAAGCTCAAGCTCAAGCCTCGAGTCTCGTGCAGCACGAGCTCAGACACTTCTCCACCTTCCAAGGGTTCGACGATCAGCTTTCGCTCAGATCTCATCATTCAACCGAGCCTCGAGCGCAATCCCCGAGCGTCTCCAGCTGCCAACCTTGGAACCTTGGAAGGGCAGCTTGCTCGGTTTCCCCACGCTCTGCCCCTTCTCCCTTCTCCCTTCTCCCTTCTCCGCTTCCTCTTTCTCTCTCTGCACCGGTATGGATACGGTATATAGTCCTCGAGCTGTCCTTTCTCTTCTGCTGAAATACAGTGCAGACTTGCTAGTCCAGTAGCATCTACTCGTACAGTCCTTCTCTTCTTGTCACTACTACTCTGTCCTCTTTCATCAACTACTTCTCTAATACACACTAATCTTACGACATGGCTGCTCCAGCTTCCTTGACCGGTTACGCAAACAATGGCCGATGGGTCATGAACTCGAAGCTCTCTGATGATAGTGACGCCATTCTCTCTGCTCAGGGCGTCGGCTACTTGAAGCGCAAGGCCATCAGCATGACCACCGTCACCGTGGTCAATACCGTCAGGGTCGAGAATGGTGTCACCATCATCAAGTCTTCCTCGTCCGCCAGTGGCATTCCCGGTGCCGAGGAGGAAATCTATCTCAATGGCGAGGAGCGCAAGAACAACCACAGCATCTATGGCAAGATCAAGTCGGTCGCCGAGGCCAAGAAGATGTCTGACATTAGCGAAAAGTACCTTACCGAGGGACTTCTCCCCGAGTCTGCCGATGCGGACGGTCGTATCGTCCACGTCCACTCCGTTTCCGACAAGGATGCCGGCAACAAGTACGACTGGATCGGAGTCATCACCAGTGGATTTATGAATGTCGATGTCGGCGGCAAGGTCGAGAAGCGATGGTGTCGATGTAAGTTGCTGCCTTTACATTGTCCATACCATTCATCATGCTGATCGTTATAGTGAACCACTTCAAGGATAACAAAGGCTTCGAGAAGCGCATCAGACTTGTGTACGACTACGTCGGACCGAACTAAGCTTTCGACTATGACCTTTCTCACGAGTGTCACGATCCTATGGTATTAGTGCTGCGACTTTATGATTGTGCTGCTGCATTCCCGGAACTGGTGTTTGTAGCTTTGAATCGATCTCTTGATATGTATTCCTGTGCGAAACCCTTGTCGTGACCTGTGATTGTCCACTAGGTAGCGTTCAAGTGACCCCAATCTCTACAGCGTGCCGACTGATGATCGGTGACAGCCCTTCGATTGTGAGTGTTCCAGGTTCGAATGACTTGTGGAGCCGAAATTGCGGTCGAATGTTTCATCACGAATGACACCACAAATGCGACGACTTACTCCAGGAACTTGTCTCATGACACGACAGCTCTTTACAATCTTGCGTCGCTCAACTTATCAGAAGTGGCATTGTGACGATAATCTCAGATCCTTTCTAGACTGTGGAGCGCAAAAGTCTGTACATACATTCATGACTGTTATGACCTAGAATAAGCAACCTCGAGATAGCCTCTAGCGGTTCAGCCAAGCTCATGCTGGATGCGTTCTCGTGCGAGACCATCATCGAGCACACCAAGAATGCCATTACTGCGCTGTACGCGTACTCAAACAGACTGCTCCTCGTCGATTCGCAGTTCACCCTGACACACTATCATGTAGCCGAACACGAAGCTACACGCAAGGAAGGAAGCCAGGCTTTGAAAGTTGTTGCAACCATCAAGAACTTTACGAAAAGTAAGCCGGTCAAGCTGCATGTCGTCAAGGAGACCGGCATGCTTTTGGTGCTCGCCGACTCGTATCTCAGCATCTATGCATTGGCCGACCTCTCTCTCATGCAAAAGCTGGACACGACGAAAGGGGCCACCACCTTCAGTGTCTGGTCAGGTGTCGATCATTCCTCGGGTATACCCATTTTGAGTACGCAAGTCGCCGTATGCGTCAAGCGACAGGTCCTCCTCTTTACCTGGTTGGATTCCGAATTTGAGGGTGAAAGGCACTTTGAGTGTCCAGATCGAGGCAAGGCGATAGAGTTCTTGACCGAGGGCACACTTGTGGTGGCTCTTGCAAATGACTTTGTGACGATAGATGTGAAGGCGGAACGTGTCGAAGCTCTACAGATTCCGATAGGTGGGTCTCTGGGGACTGTCTCTACCACGATGGGATACCTGGGTACCCGTGCGCCGAGAACTCTACTTACAAAGACTGGCGACCAATTACTCTTGGTCAAGGACGTTCAGAGCTCTTTCATCGACCGCAATGCCGAGGTACTGAAGACTCGCAGCATTGGTTGGGGTTCCGCGCCAGAATTTGTCGGGTACACTTATCCATACCTCATTGTTGTTTTAAAACAACGCGTCGAGGTGCGCAATGCCAAGAGTGGCAATCTTTTGCAGATACTCGACTTGCCCTCCGCGCAGTTCCTCAATGATGGAAAAAGCTTGTTTGTGGCCACGACGCACAAAGTCTGGCGACTAACTGCCTTGCCCTACGGTGCTCAAGTCGAGCAATTGATTTCAAGTAAACAGCTCAAAGAAGCTTTGTCCCTGCTTGATGCTCTTGATGACGTGCTGCTCGACGACAAATCGGCCCTGATACGTCGCACAAAGGCATTGATGGCGCACGAGCTGTTTGAAAAGGAAGACTTTGATGGTAGCATGGATCTCTTTGGAGAAAGCTGGACACGGCCGAGTATCGTCACCAGTCTCATACCACAACAGGCCGACCTCCGACCAGATTCCGCCGAGTCTGAGTCTCCTACTGACAACACCGACACTGGTGAGGCAGACAACAAGCAGCCTCAATCGACACAGACCTCACGTACAAGTCTAGACAGCTCTCGTCGGTCACTACAAAAAGTGACGGAGACTGTACCTGTCACGGACCAATCGACAATCACGAGAGAAGCAGCACTTCGATCATTATCGACATATCTAGCCAGAAGCCGGCGTCTCTTGTCACGATTCCTTTCCACGCCGCCCGCAGCTGATTCTGAAGAACAATACTTCAATCCATGGCCGACCAATACGCCACTTAGCAAGGAGGATATGGATCAGGAACTGGGCATCACCGACACCTCTCTATTACAAATCTACATCATCAATTCTCCCGGTCTGGTCGGTAGCTTGATTCGACTCGCCAATCGTTGTGACCCGGAAGTTGTCAAGGATTATCTCGCTAAAGAGGATCGTTGGAAAGAGCTGGTCGACTTTTACTATGGAAAACGACTGCATCACGAAGCGCTCTCGTTACTACAGGAGAGAGATGCTGTGGGAATGGCCATCCAATACCTTCAACGACTGGACGTAGATGAGTGGGCAATCATCAAGGAATTCGCGCCCTGGGTCCTCACTGCATCGCGGATTGTCGAGTCGTCTGAAGATCAAGAGAAGACCGTCTCGCAGGGTGATGTGGCAGTGGAGCAGGCCGAGACCACGTCTGCAATGGACATCTTCACCGAATCTTCGCGGGAGAACAGCTCTTTTGACCGCAGTGAAGTGGCGACATTCTTGACGTCTGTCGGTCGACAATTTGGCATACAGTACCTGGAGTACCTCGTCCTGAGCTGCGGAGACTCCACGCCACATTTCAGTGAAGACCTGATATATCTGTACATTGAGGATGACCGAGTGGCTGCGCTTTCAAGCTTTCTCGAGTCTCCATCCAATGCCGCCAGCTCGTCTCGCATCTACAACCGTATCCCGCATACCGCCAACTTTAATGAGATTCGTGCGTTCGTGTTGGCCGACTTGGGCAATCTCGAAAAGGCACTGGAAATCATGGTGACAAAGGTGCGCGATCCACAGAAATCAGAGGCATTCGCAGCGAAGCAATTTGAGAAGAATCGGAATTCCTACGAAGTACTCTTGGCACGATACCTCACGACCACTTCGCCAGACTCTGGTCAGGTGTACGTAGAGGAAGCATTGGATCTCCTTGAACGACACGGACCGCGCCTCGATGCCGACAAAGTACTTTCGTCCGTGCCCGCGAACACCTCCTTGTCCTCGCTGTCCAGCTACCTCAAGGCGAGACTCGAGTCCAACCTTCTCACCAATCACTCTTCGACCATCGAGAGCAAATTGCGGGAATCTGCACTTTTACGCGTACAGACCGAGGTCTTCAAGCTGAGGCAACGACACTGGGAAATCGGTGTCGATCGCGTCTGTGCAGTCTGTCACAAAAGGCTGGGCAATAGTGTGCTGGCCGTTTTCCCAGATGGAGGTTGTGTGCATTACGGCTGTCAGAAGCGATACCACGCTGTCGAGGCATCTCAAGCGTGACGAGGTCTACAGGCATTTCCGCCCATCATCTGGTCAATGAATGGATAGCAAGAAAAAAAAACAAGAATTCATGATTACGGCATTGGCGCTCATCCTTTACTCATAATATAATGTAAACTAAACACTCATCAACCTTATTGTATAGCAGTCAACAGATGCCTGTTCCCTTGTCGTCTGTGATGCACTGGCTGTAGGTCGAGCAAGAGGACTCGCGAGTGGTCGGGGCTGCACTTGTGAGCTCGAGAGGGCTTGTGATCACGAACAAAGAAAACTGTGCGAACGGTCTGTGCTGAGTGAATTTCCACCACCACCACAACACCAAGAGCACAATGAATGTTGAAAGCAAACAGAGCAAAGCACAGCTAAGCAAATCTACATTCGCCTTATCTATTTGGGAGGCGATCGATCTTCCTTTGATCACTCAAGAGACGACAATGGCGTCAAAGGATGCGTTTGTAGCCCAGCACATGGACGCCGATACCAATACTATTACTACTGCTTCACTCGCCTGGGACAACAAATACCCCAGACACGCTACAAAGTCACCTCTTCCTCTTCCCGGCAAAGTCCGCGGCGATTACCGCTCACGAGTCAAGTCACCACTCTCGACCAGTTACGTACCTTACTCTTCGGCGCACTCACTACTCGCTTCGGAGGACGAAAAAGACGACTCTACACGCCGGACCGTCGAGCATTCGCCATTACTTTGTGGGCAACACGACGACGAGGACAACGACTCGATTTGCTCAGACATCAGTATGGGTGTGGCCATTGCGTATATCGTGCTCAACATTCTGCGTGTCCTGATGGTGGTGTCACTCATGCTGGCGTGCGTGGCCTCGACGCTGCTCATCACACTACAGTTCTCGCACTTTGGGGCGAATTTCTTCAGCATTGTCGGCTTGGTGAGTCGCATCGTGGGTTGTGTCGCGCTCATCACGACGGAAATAGGCATCGAGGCCACGACCAATTTTTACAGAAAACGCATACCGGTCTTTACGCACGGGTACTCCTTGGCGTGGACGGGCGTGCCCATCGTCATGCTGGGATGTGGATTGCTGGGCGATTGTGCGTCGGGATACTTTATCGGATCGGCAGTGAGGGTCGTGGCGCGTAAAGTGACGTTGAGCGCCGGGTGCTGTACCGGTGTGATGGGCATGATATATACCTTGATGCCGCTGGTCTACTGGAACAGTCCGAGTGGAGAATGCCGCAGAGTCAGACGAGATGGCGTCCAAACGTCCTCGTTGTCATCGTCGTTGTTGCAGCAACAACAAGGTGAAGAAAAGGTATCGCCGCAATTCACTTTTTCATCCGCCTCGTCGACGTATTCCGCGCCCAGGATGTCGTCAATCTATAATCCATTCCGACGTTCAAAACCACTTCCACCACGAATCGTGACGGAAATCAGTAGCCCAATGTCATCGACAGCGACAAAGACGGCCATACCCACGGATCCCTTCACGCCGAGTCAATCTGCCTACTCGCCCGCGGCGCCCATTTCGCGGTGGAGCGAGATGGAGTATCCCGCGGCACCAAATTCACCGCAACCGAGCGACATTTATCGCGCCTACGGACAACTATAGCCGCGGTTGAAGATCCAATGTAGCTGGTCTACATCGTCAATCACGTACGTATGATGATTATTTCATGAATAAATCCGTTTGTCCGAATTGAGCATCGACAGCATCTGTTCAATTGACAAGAGAGAGAACAAAGAAAGTTGTGGGGCCGTTCTGTTTCATCTGTACTAGTATGAGCTCCGTTCTGTAAGGCTAATAATCCATAGTATTT
The DNA here is from genome assembly GCA_000836175.1 of Taphrina flavorubra JCM 22207. Taxonomy (NCBI): domain Eukaryota; kingdom Fungi; phylum Ascomycota; class Taphrinomycetes; order Taphrinales; family Taphrinaceae; genus Taphrina; species Taphrina flavorubra. Next base: position 42,102 of record DF819300.1, on the reverse strand, counting down.
CAATTCTGCGCAAGTATTGAGATTTGCCAGCATACTTCAGAGCATCTTCGCTTGGCCGCAGGAAGGGAGTTGACAAACTTCGGGGGCTGGGAAGAGGTGCAGTCTCGAGATGTCGGTCACCTTGAACACGACGATGGGACCCATGACATTCGAACTCTACGACAACCACGCACCGTTGACGTGCAAGAATTTCCGTCAATTGGCATCAAAGGGCTACTACGACGGCACAATTTTCCACCGCATCATCCCTGACTTTATGATTCAAGGCGGCGATCCGACGGGGACGGGTCGTGGAGGAGTATCCATCTACGGCGACAAGTTTCGCGACGAGATTCATCCTGATTTAAAGCATACTGGAGCAGGAGTACTCAGTATGGCTAATTCCGGACCGAATAGCAATGGCAGTCAGTTTTTCGTGACGTTGGCGCCGGCGCCGTGGATCGATGGGAAGCATACTATTTTCGGGAGGGTCAGTGGTGGGATGAGGGTGGTTGAAAGGATGGGATTGGTGGCGACGGGCAAGGACGATCGGCCTGTGCAGGACGTGTCCATTCGCGGTGCTTCCGTCGAGTGAATCAGTCTTCGTCATACACTATTGCGTCACGCACTATTCGGGAACGAGTATGTCTACAATTTATGCATTGAAAAATACGCACGTTAGGACAGACGACAAGTCGCCTAGACTCCAAGGTCATTGACGAAATTGTGCGAGGTCGAAGTTTCATCTCAGAGATGTATTGGATGGAAAAACACACGACTATATCCGATGCCATGGTCTCGAAGATCTGGACCAAGCACGTATAGTGGTTCTAGTCGAAGATCGAGTACGAGAATGATCTTTCAGACAACGCTGTTCAAAGAGGAAGACAACACTCGGCAAGACAGAGTGCGTCATGTCTGACGGTCATTGCAATAAGGCTCAGCATGAGTGGCTATTTCAAAAGGCTCAAACTGTTGCGAAAGTGTTCAAGTTAAGGCATCACGCTAGACGCAGCCCACAGGTAGCATATCATCCGCGTGGCAGCAATCTTCCCAATAGATACCGAGTTCAAATTCAGCTACGACTAGACCAATTCAAGCCTTGTACATCCCTCTAGTTGTGTTACTCTTGATGCATAACAATCTATTCGATGTCCAGATCGCATCTCGTCGGGAGCGGCTCCACGTATGAGTATCGTATTATCGTATAGAGGCGGGTAGAGATGCCAGATCGGGCTAAGCGATTGCGGGCCTCCGTTCGACCGAAAGTCCGTTCCATCGATGCATCAAGTTGAAAGTGCTTGTACGTCCGGTCCGGCATTCTCACAGATTTGAAAGCATAAGGAGACCGTTGCATGTCTAGGTGACCTGTAAAGCGCAGAAATCAGTCTCAGTGATGATACAGTCTGGTCCATTTGCGAATCAGGCACAGTCATATACGCATCAGACGCACTTGCAAGCATCCGAGTATCAGGCTTCAGCGACACAAGGTGGTCGTCCTTCGAGCACTTCTCCCTCAGTGATCTCTGGTCAAGGTCAGTCCGGCACTGTAGACTACACGCGGGTCTACGCATGGGTGCAGGATCTTCTGTCGACGCATCCATCGAATTCCGCTCGTCGTGAGTCTGCGCTCTTGGAACTATCGAAGAAACGAGAGAACTTTGAGGATCTGGCTCTCATTCTGTGGAACAGTTATGGTGTCATGACCAGTCTCTTGATTGAGATCACCGGCGTCTATCCTCTCCTCAATCCGCCCGTCCTCACCGTGGCCGCTAGCAACCGGGTATGTAATGCACTCGCTCTGCTGCAGTGCGTCGCCTCACACCCTCAAACGCGAAGCCACTTTCTCAATGCGCATATCCCACTCTTCCTGTATCCGTTTCTCAACACTACGAGCAAGGCCCGACCGTTCGAGTACTTGCGACTCACCTCACTCGGTGTCATTGGCGCATTGGTCAAGAATGATTCGAGTGAAGTCATCTCGTTCCTACTATCGACAGAGATCATCCCGCTTTGCTTGAGAATCATGGAGACCGGGTCAGAGTTATCAAAGACCGTCGCCATCTTTGTCACGCAAAAGATTCTCAATGACGAAGGCGGGCTTTCCTACATATGCCAAACATACGAACGATTCTACGCCATCGGCACCGTTCTCTCAAATATGGTGCAACAGCTGACCCAGACGCAGGCCGTCAGGCTGTTGAAGCACGTCGTGCGATGTTACTTGCGACTCAGTGACAATGCACGGGCTCGCGAGGCTCTGCGACAATGCCTGCCCGAGCCGCTTCGTGATGCCACCTTCAGTAATGTTCTCAAGGACGATGTGCCGACAAAGCGATCACTGGCGCAACTGCTCATGAATCTCAGTGATTGAGTCTGATTGTATCGTGCCTGCGATCAAATCGAGCAAAGTATGAAAAGTCGATTGAGGAAAAGGACAAATTTGTAATGCATATGTACAAGTGGGAACTGTGAGGAAGGAAGAACAAAAAAGAGGCAGAGCGAGCACATTTGAAACTGTTTTACATGGAACGGACTCTATACATACCCTGCGAGCATTTACAAGAGCGGTGGAGGGAAAAAGTCGGATACACAAGCATTATAGTCTGTTCCATTTTGTGATTAAAATATTCCCTGAAAGTATTATGGTTATAGAGACACTACTGTTTTATATATTCACCCTACATTTTAACGACATTATCAGTATAGACAAGTATCGTGTGCGTTTCATGATGACTGCTACAGCTTGTAAGATTTACGAATGCCTAGCCTTCGTCATGTCGTTCGACATTTGTTTCACATCAGTCATCAAATGCAATAAATTGCTGAAACCCTTCTTAAGCATGCATGCAATTGCAATTGCGACTGCCAGCCCAGGAGATATACCCCACATATCACGTACAACTTGAATCTTCCACCACGCATCAAGCTATTGGATGCGCCGATAAGTTTCACACAGTAACTCTAGACCACTTTAGCAGTCGAGCGTCGTTCCTCAATTCTGATATCTGTTGTGTATCTGGTCGTCCTATCACGGGAAAACCACAGCTCAATTCAAACTACTCATCGGATCTGACGGAAACCATGACGGGGACACACAAGAGGATACGCCGAGTAGTGCTGCAATCGTGCTGACGCCTACTGAACGTATGGCAGGCGCTGAGCTTCCGCTCGAGAGCGGTGGGCATCCTCACCGGCCTATTCATGATGATTGGTCTTGGCTTCTTGCAACAGGCTGCCTATGGACATCTCGATCCGATAGGCGGTGGTCGAAGACCGGGACATACGCCTACGGGACCAGTCAGGGCGCAACCAACGGTGCCGCTGGAACTGACGCTCGGAGTCGAGCAGAAGCCATCTCATGCGCAAAAGAATCTGGCGGCTGCGTGTCCGGGATATATTGCCTCTGAAGTGGAGGAGAGTGCAAGTGGTGTCACGGCGAAACTGACATTGGCCGGGCCGGCGTGTCATGCGTACGGGACTGATCACGAGAATCTTTTGCTCAAGGTCGAATATCAGTCCTCGGAAAGGATCAGGGTGAATATTGTGGATGCTCGGCACGAGAATTTTGACCTTTCTACGAGAAGCGATATTTATGATGGGTCAATCTACAAGCATGGGAAGAAGCCCTCGAGTACTCTGTACAAGTTTGACTATAATGAGGCACCTTTTGAGTTTTGGATCACGAGAAGGTCTGATGATGAAGTTCTGTTTGATACGAGGGGACATAAGATTGTCTTTGAGAACCAATATCTAGAGTTGACCACCAGTAAAGCAGAGGACGCCAATCTTTATGGATTAGGTGACTCGATACATCCGTTTCGACTGGGAAACACCTATGTCAGCACTCTTTTTGCCGCTGATATTGGCGACAGGGTCGATGCCAACTTGTACGGCTCCCATCCGTTCTACATGGAGCACAGGTACCAGTCAGTCAACGATACCACTAGTTCCGCAACGCACGGAGTCTTATTGATGACTTCCAACAATATGGACGTCATCATTGATCCGCACTACTTGCGGTACCGTGTGACTGGAGGCGTCATTGATCTCTACGTCTACACTGGACCATCGCCAATAGAGGTAATTCAGCAGTATGTGCAGAGCATCGGTCTACCTGCGATGCAATCCTACTGGACGCTTGGGTTTCACCAATGTCGGTGGGGATACACGTCCACGGCCGAGACAAAGGCCGTGGTGGACCGGTACCGTGCCGCGGACATTCCGCTCGAAACAATCTGGAACGACATTGATTACATGCAGCAATACCGAGACTGGACCCTCGACCAGAATTACCTCGACCTCGCGGAATTTGTGGAGTCCCTGCATGAGTCACATCAGCACTATGTGCCCATCGTCGATGCAGCCATCTACGCATCGAATCCCGAGAATCGGAGCGAGGACTCGTATCATCCTTACTATACTGGCCTGGAACAGGATACATTTATCCGAAATCCCGACGGTACAGTCTACTATGGTGATGTGGTGAGTTTTAGCAAGAGAAATACGTTTCGAAAAGCGTCTTAATGATATGAATTAGTGGCCCGGGTATACTGCATTCCCAGACTGGCTTGCGGAAAACACTACACAGTGGTGGTACGAATCGATGGAGAACTTCACGAGGGACTGCACGACTTACGACGGTATCTGGCTGGACATGAATGAGGCCAGCGCGTTCTGTGTAGGCAGTTGCGGCACTGGACGATTGCATGAGAATCAGGTACATCCGGCCTTTCCCTTGCCAGGCGAGACAGTCAAGTCGAGTCGGAACCAAGTGGCTGGGTCAGATGTGCAAAGTGCTTCGCAAGAGGCATCGAGTCAACTCAAGCCCCGAGCACTCGCGGACGACCCAAAGTTTAACATCAACTATCCTCCCTATGCAATCAACAACTGGCAACCCAATGCTGATCTCGCGGTGCATGCCATATCGCCGAATGCGACGCATCAGGACGGCACGACAGAGTACGATATCCATAATCTCTTTGGTTGGGGCGAGACGGTAGCCACATATTCGGCGCTGCAAAAGTTGCGCGTCGGCGAGCGACCCTTCATCATCTCGCGGAGCACTTTTCCGGGAGCCGGGACGATGGTGGGTCATTGGGGCGGGGACAACTACTCCAAGTGGGCATACCTGTACCATTCGATTCCGCAGGCGCTCGTGTTTCAGATATTCGGGATCCCGATGATGGGTCCGGATACCTGTGGTTTCTTTGGCGATGCGGAGGAGGAGATGTGTTTGCGGTGGATGCAGCTGTCTGCCTTTTTCCCCTTTTACCGCAACCACAACACGCTGAATGCCGCTCCACAAGAGGCATATGTATGGTCTTCTGTGGCAGAGGCCACAAAGACCGTCATGGACATCAGGTACTCCCTCTTGCCGTACTGGTATACTTTATTTCACGAGGCACACGAGTCAGGAACGCCCGTACTACGTGCACTCATGATGGAGTTTCCGCACGATCCGACACTGGCTGCCGCAGACCGACAGTTCATGGTCGGAGGCGGCATCATGGTGGTTCCCGTGCTCGAGCCTGGAGTGAATCACACGAAAGGTGTCTTTCCAGGCATCGAGCGGGCGGAGCGATGGTACGACTGGTACACGAAAGCAGAAGTCGCGGCCAAGGCTGGTGTGAATACGACCCTGGCGGCACCACTGGGACATATTCCGGTCTATATTCGTGGAGGATACGTGCTGCCGCTGCAGAAACCGGGGTACACGACATTCGAGTCTCGTCTGAATGAATGGAGTCTCTTGGTAGCCCTGGGTATCGACGAGAAGGCTCGGGGATCACTGTACCAAGACGACGGCATCTCAGAGGTTCCGGACGAGACGACCATGGTTGACTTTACCGTGGCGAATGCGACGTTGAGTGTCGCTTGTACAGGCACGTACGCCATCACACAATCGCTGGCGAATGTGACTGTGCTCGGCTTGACGCAGAGTCCAATGGATGTGCACTTCGATGGCGAGAGCGTCTCGAGTGATTCATGGACATATGATGCCTCTGTCAAGTGTCTCTACATATCGGGCTTGCAGGAATTGACTGCCTTGGGGGCATTTGGTGCAATGAACAAGGGAGGTGGATCGAGTGGATGGACATTATCGTGGGTCGTATGATGCACATCGATTGCCGTGCGTATCACTTCACATGTACAAAATAGGACATACTAATTCAAGATATATACCAATCTTCCAACCACACTGCTCTGAGTTGTCGCGTCACTGCATGGCAGCAGACTCAGCTGTTGCAGTTGTACAACTTGAAAGTGCATATGATCACGTACGTTCAAGCTAAAGTATAAGACACGTGCCGATCAGCAGATCGATCCAAGGTTCTCCACTTTTGCGTTCCCCGAGGTTCCGCCGACGCAATTTCTACTCCACTTCGTGCGTCACCTTTGATTCGGGGAAATGGACCGAGTTCCGAGCTGCTGCAACGATCTCGCTGCGTCGGGTGTATCATATACCTGGTCCACCGGTCTGTGCGTTGCGAGTCTCTATTAAACACTTATATCAGTCCCGTCCGCATCGGACTCATCTTACAAATTCAAGAGTCTGCAAAGCGCCGTACATTATATCGACAAGGCTAATCATTCGACATGTTTTTAATCGATTACCTGCTGGAGCCATTCAGATTCACGTACGCGCTGCTGGAGAGTATGGGCGATCCGACGCTGGGGTATACGCTGGCCGTGTTTACCAATTGTCAGGATCCCGTGGAGGCGCGGAAATTGGATAAGTTCAAGGACGTCGATACGGAGGGGTGTCTTGCTTAGCCCATCCTTCCGTTGCTCACTCACTCACCCGCTCGCTCAAATCGATGGACGAACGAGTAGCGGCGCAAAGTCCTCTGTTTGGTGAGTGCACGCGTGCGCTAGAGGACCGCCACAAATACCAGACACTGGAGGGAGCGATGGTGTTTCGAATGCAAACATGCGCCGAGATGCGGCGCGCGCCGGTGTAGTATTGCGCGCAAGTGCTGAGACTGTCTTTCGCGAGTCTCAGACAGGACTATCAGGCACGAAGGGAATCTAAGCAGGACTACCACTTAAATGTAACTATATTACACGATGAATGACGGATTCCACAGAACCGTGTCAAATTGAGACTGAAGCAATGCAGAACGACACGAGCGGTACTATGTAGTCACATCGATGATGTTGTAAATGACAACCAACGAGATAATATGCTAGAAGACTATAGAGAACAATACAAACGAGAACAATCCATCGAGACTAGAACACCGTGCAAAGTCCAAGGAGTAGAGAACAAAGGGCGAGTTTGTGCGTCCCAAAGGGGAAATTCCCTCCTTCGCCCAATTTGTCCACAACGCGCGCGCTTTCCAGCTTCGTTCCCCAACTTGCACCTCCAAACAAACCAGACTAAGACTAGACTCTGTACTCGAGACAGTCCTTGTCTAGCTCTGCTTTCTCGTCGATACTCCTTGCTCTTCCGCTGCATTCCATATCTGGCTAAGTCTCTTCCAGCTCTCATTGTCTTCCAACGTCTTGTCGTGACACAACACAATCAATTGTGCTGTGCAACGATCCGTTTGTGACGTAAATATCGACCAGATTCTACTCGAGCATTTCGAGCCATGGACTCAAACAGTACGGCCAATCGCTCCGAGACGACACCGTCTCCGACTAAACGTCGGTGGCAGACCGGCTCAGATGCCTCCACCACTCTGGAAAGTGTCTCGAAGAGTCTCTCAAACATCATGTTGTCTCCAAAGAAGGATCAATCTCGAGGCTCGCCCTTGCCATCTCCCACGCGCGACTCTGGCACGCCAGAATCGTCGACTACCCGTCTCGCAGTCGATCGAAGTCCGACGAGGACGGGAATCAGTGGGTTACCGGTCAGGATGCAGGTCGGAGGTGGTCGTGTCGAGGAAGGCTCGAGGTCGAGTCCAAAGACGAATCAGCAGCGGTACGAGATTGATGTGCTGCGCGAGTTGACGCCGGAAGAAATGACCATTATCCGTTCGCGAGAATCACGGAGACTCGCGACAATGTCCCAGATGTGTACGTCCTGTGATTGTGTATACCTCTGGTTGTAAGACTGACGTGACGCAGATTTCCTCGACCATTACTTTGACTTGCTCAAGTATCTCAACAATCGACAGATTCGCACACAGACCTGGCAGGAGACGCACAAAGATCTCGACCCCGAGACGAAGCAGCGCGAGTGGAAGCGCAACTGTGGGCGCGAGCGGGCATACCTGCGCAAGCGAAGGAGCAAGGTGAAGCATGGTGATTTCCAGATACTGGCACAGGTCGGACAGGGCGGGTACGGATCCGTCCACCTCGCACAGAAGCGAGACACAAAGGAGATTGTAGCGCTCAAAGTCATGTCCAAGGCACTGTTGCACAAGATGGATGAGATTCGGCACATTCTGACGGAACGAGACATCCTCACGAATGCCAAGTCCGAGTGGCTCGTCAATCTGCTCTATTCCTTTCAGGACAGCCGCAACGTCTATCTCGCCATGGAGTATGTCGCTGGTGGTGATTTCCGCACGCTCCTCACAAATTCCGGCGTCTTGCACGATCAACATGCCCGCTTCTATATCGCCGAAATGTTTCTCTCGGTTGACGAGCTGCACAAGTTGGGCTACATTCACCGCGATCTGAAGCCGGAGAATTTCTTGATTAGCAATGAAGGACACATCAAGCTGACTGACTTTGGTCTCGCGAGCGGCATGATCAACACGCAAAAGATTGAGAGCATGAAGGTCAAGCTGGAGTCTGCCAGCGACATGACGCGCATGGGCAAGTACTCGACCCTGGACCGTCAACGCATGTACCGCAGTTTGCGCGCCATGGAACCGACGCTGGCGTACTCGGTCGTCGGGTCACCGGATTACATGGCGCCCGAGGTGCTCAAGGGCCTCGAGTACAACCACACGGTGGACTACTGGTCGCTCGGCTGCATGCTCTTTGAGTGTCTCGCGGGCTACCCACCTTTTAGTGGCGAAACGGTCTCCGATACCTGGTCCAACCTCAAGAACTGGCGCACCGTGCTCAAGCGGCCGCACTACGAGGCCCCGGAACACGCGGAATTCAACCTCACCGACGAGGCGTGGGATCTCATCATCAGCGTCATCTGCAGCGACCGACGACGCATAAAGTCCCTCACCGAACTTAAACGACACGCCTACTTTTCATCGTCGTCGTCGTCCTCGTCTTCGTCGTCGTTGCCTGCCCTGGATTGGTCGGGCATTCGCGGCGCCAAGGTGCCCTTCAAGCCAAAACTCAGCAGCCCGACGGATCACGGGTACTTTGACGATTTCGAGTCGGCGGAGGACATGAGCAAGTACAAGGAAGTCCACGAGAAGCAGGCGCAACTCGAGGCGCTCGCGGAACGCAGCGGCGGGATGAAGAAGAGCGCCTTTGTCGGGTTCACGTTTAAGCACGGCGCCGCCAAGGACGCACTCGACGCCGGGGAAGCTTACGGAACAATGTTTTGACCCCCCTCCCCTCGCCTATCTACCTTGATTACTTTGTCAGTTTGAGGGTTCGAAAACGGGCATGAAACGAGTAATTTGTTGACGAGAGTATAAGATTTTCACGAGTATGGATTAGTTGGTACAAATGACTTGATATGGGACAAACGGGAATCAAGTATGGCAGCATCATCAAGGGTCATCAGCCGTCAAGTGTAGAAAAATAAAATTGCGTACCCAACTGCATTTCTCTCCCTCTTTTAGAAATTCTAGACTTGAAGTTTTCTTTTGCTTGTGCAACGCGCTACATTTCATTATAAACTCGCGACATGTTCATTCCTTGCCTTTTTCCGTTCCGGTACCGTTGCTCAGTCTCCTCCTCCTCCATCAATCTCGCGACTCACTCGGCGTCTTTTGCTCCTCCTCGTCGTGAACATGCGCGCACATCCATCATTTGCCTTGTGATAAATAATGCGCCAAGATAGCATCGCATGTTGCGACTCACTTTTCCGCGACATTAGACTAGATGCGATCGAATCGACCTCGTAGCATAAAAGTTTCGAAAGCAATGGCGAGGGAAAATCGTCACGAACTTGTATATTCTATATATACCGAAAAACAGTTCCCCCATTTTAACCGCATTAGCCTTTACCCATCGAAGTATGTTAATTATTACAGGGCAATCCACCAGGCAAAGACGAGGGCTCCGGCGGACGCGATGATGGTGAGGATGGCTGCGCCGGCTTTATCGGCCGTGGTGGCGGGCGTGATGACGACCGCGGCGGCGGGGTTACTGCTCGACTCTGTGTTTCCCGCAGTCACATCACCAACGGATGTACCTCCCGTAGCATTGGTAAAGGGCGGCGTGGAGTAGACGATGAGGTTTGCCTGGATGGTTTCGAGGGCCGCCAAGTTCTGGCCGACAAAGTATCCCGTGGCCGTCGAGCCGTCAAAGGTGCCATTGTTCCAGGTCCACTTGAAGCCGCACTGCGTCGTGAAGCCGCCATAGTTGCCGTCGCAGGCAAGCGCCGCTGCCTGGGCCGAGCTCGCGAGCAAAGGCAACAGGGTCGCCCTCGATTTTGGGTACATCTGAATGGTGTAGGCCATGTTTCGGGCGAGGTAAGCCTTGAAGGAGTGCTGATCGACATTGCAGGTGTCGTAGGGTTCGCACGCCGGTTCGTAAATGATGTTGTTGTTGGTGCCGCCAAAAAAGTCGTTTGTCGCCCGAACAATCAGCTTATCGACACGGTTTCCCCAAGTAGCATTGCCATTTGTGTAGTTCCACATGTACGCCGCGCCGCCAAGGAAGAGTCCGTTGTTGTATGTCCACTGCAAGTCGTTGATGGCGGTACATGGGATGGTGGCCCCGTCATAGATGGCATAAGTACTCGAGTTGGTAAAGCCAGAGGACAGCTGCCAATCAAAGACCTTTTCTGCCCAATCAGCGTACGTCTGGTTGCCAGTGTACCGTGCGAGTCGTGCCGCGATGTTGAAGAATCCTGCATTTGAAATGGAATTTTTGTAGTTGTAGCCAGTGTTGAACTGGAAGACTTGCCAACGTAGACCTCCACCACAATTCGCAGTGTCCCATCGCGAGGCCTGCTGATTGAAGACTGCCTGTGCCAGAGCGAGCCACTGAGGTTGATTGGCGGCGGGGTTGGTAAAGTTGTACTCGGCGGCCGACATGGCAGCCATGGCCCAAAAGGCCTGGTCGTCATTTCCCTCCGAGGTGGAAAAGTTGGCTGGGAGATAGTCGTTGCCGGAGCCGACCTGCCAGAGCAATGAAGTCTTGGTTACATCCACATAACTCGTGTTGCCAGTATAGCGCCAGAACCCGAGATATGCCTAGACGTGGTCAGAAAAATGATGTACGAATCAAAAAGCAATTCTCGAGCATACGTCCCAACAGGCCCCGGCCTCCCACCAGTAGACGGGCGCCTGAAACATGCCGATCGTGCCGCCAGAACGATAACCATCGTAAAATTGTATCAGATTCTTGGCGACGATTTGCGCGCCATTGATTAATGAGGCTAGACGGCTCAGTCAGCACAGTATCTATTATGGAAATGTCCTACGTGCTCGATGCATGCATGCATGCATAGAAGCGCAAGGTCGCGGATTCACTCACTTTTCGAGGTCGGGTCCAGGATGAACGCAGAAACGACCGAGAGGAGAGCGCAAGTCTGCAGAAAGGGTTGAAGTATATTCGAGGATCGCATCTTGTCAAATTATTATGTTTTGATGCCCAACGAGCTGAATAGTGCGAAAGGTATTCAATGAAAGAGCGAATGAGTGACTGGCCTAAGATTTCGATGCCTAATGGAGGGTCGCGCAGTCTGATTGAATCAAGTGAAGACGAGACTTTCGAAAATTGTCGCTGTATTCGACGGGAGGATGAAAGCACCCGCAGTCGCAATTCACTTCCGAGTCCCTGCAGCGATCGAGTACACTTAGAGCAAAGACTGTGCGATGACGAGAGATTCAGTGCTGGCCTGAGTCTAGTCGTGCGAGGCAAGCACAGAAGGAAGACGGTTACCAAGGCAAGGCAAGGCAAGGCAAGGGGGCGGTCGAACCAAGAAGCGCCTGCAGGCAGTTTGTGAGTTCCAAGGTTGTGCGGGCAGAGGGGCTGAGTGCGTGAGTGCGTGAGTGCGTACAGTCGGCAAGTTTCGTGCGGGCGCCCGTGAACCCAGGGATGGAAATCAGGAGCAGGAGGAGCTTCGGAGGAGTCAAGCTTTACACTTGTCGCACGTGCACAATATTCAGCGGGTATAGATTAATAGTTCGAGTGGCGGATCGTTTCGATGTTTCGCATCCTGTCTGGTCACGTGCAGATCATCTAACTGCACATCCATGCATACTTACTGTGCAACGGTATGTACATGTATACGTAGCTGACTGCACCAGCTGTTGCGAGTCCACGGGTGCTACACAAGGATCAGCTGCCACAAGCACCCTAGCTACGATTCCGGGAGATAGATACTAGAAGGGACAGCAAGGGTATCAGTGAGGAATGGCAGGAAATTTGCGCTCGTACATCTACCCGTCAGCACTCATCCTCGTCGTCTCCCTGGGATCCGTCTACGGCGCCAGCCTCAAGACCCAGGACGAGTTGCGGGACATTCAGGCCGCCCTTGCTCATGACCCCGTCCGCCGGCTCGACGAGCTCGAGCGGTATCGTCAGCGGCTCGTCGCCCAACGTATCCTCCAGCATCGCAGGCTCTCTCAGTGGCGGCTCAAGGTCGCCGAGAGGCAGCAGGAGGAGACGATTCCTGCTTGATACCTCTCTCTTTCACTTTGATTGAGTTTCTCAAAAGTTCTTTCATCATGAAGACAAGACAGTTTCTTTGCTCCAAACACGGCAAATTCATAATTCATGATCCATCAGTCTGGCGTCTCGAGCGGTGCAAGTCTGCCGCACGAAATTAGGCCCATCGGCGCAGCTTTGGATTGTGAGAGAATGAAATAATGCTATTCTTCTATGAGAATGATGAATCGTCTGATCTTACATGATGGACTTCAGAGTCGTTAAATAAAACATAAAGTAATGCTACCGGATTCGGCGGTTAAGAATATATCGCGGTGTGGAAGATTGATCGGTCGGCTGTTCTACATGGTTGGTGGTCTCCATCGCTGACAAGTGGCACAGGTGCACAGACGTCACTACCGGGGTAGACACTTGTCAGTCTTGTTTGGCACTCCTACAGCAATGCCGGCTTTCCGTGCATTAGCAAGCCATTTGTCGTGGGTTGTCAGATTTCTCTCCGCAGGACTTACATGACCATAGACATCGCTGCTTGATTTCGTGGCGTGGCTTGCGGCAGGCATTTTCCGGGAGATAATTTGTAGCGGACGAGGTTCGGCACGCTGAAATTGATTTCTAGCCTGGACTTGAAGCAACGTCTCTCGTAGGACGACTGCATCTGGTGACGAATTAAAGTTCGACAACATCTCGCCCGATTGCAAAGGACAATTGGGCCAAAGTGGACCAGTGGCAACGTTCGTTGCAGCAAACTGTGAGACCTCTATTCGCGGCACTGTGGTCTGTCGAGCCACAGTATGAGCAGCCATGCAGCTTTGTCGAGGCGTGCGAGGATTACCCTTCAGATCCGTCGTGGATATTGCCTTCATGTAGTCAATCTCGTTGTAAACGTTGCACACATCTGGGATGATCGGTGCTACTGCCGCTGGATAAAAGCCTACGGAGGAGCATATGAGCTTCTTCTGCTCAACGCTGAAATCAGTCAGATTTGTACCAGCAATCACAAGTCTGTGCAGAAGGGCGATGTCCAGGCCTGGAATCTTCCCTTTCCGAATGTGCCATTGCAAGATGGAGACGATACTAGTGTAACCCATATACAGTAATTGCACTTGAGACGCTACGTAGGCACTTTGGTTAGCCCAGGGGAATAACGAGAGCATTGAGATAAAGTTCTCGAATGGCCGTTGTGGACATTTCCTGGTGTACGGCGACTTGAAGGTCTTTGCATGAGTCAGAACGTTCTGAATCTCCTCTGGCGTTAGCCAATGGCCGTCCCTATATCGCGGGAAGATAGCACCGAGCATTTCTTTCGAGGAGACGAGCTCAACACTGACAGTACGCGAGCCGAGAGATCGACCTGATTTTCGCTGCGCGAAACGCTCCGCGTCGTCTGTGGTAACAATCTCAACGTAAATGTCAGATTGTGTCTTGCCCGATGTTCGGTCGAGCACAAAGTGAACTGGAGAACATATCGAAGTATACAATGCAAGTCGGGTGTTCTTACCCAAGAACTCGAGGATCTGGTTAGTGGAGGCATCCCAAGCTATCTCTGATCAGCATCATTTCCCTGGTCCTGCATATTACTCTTACGAATGTTCGATATCTTGACAGTGGCATAGAGGGACAACATTGGTGTAACACTTCTCGTTGGAGGTGGACAAGATGGTGACAACAACTTCAGACCCTCGGTACCCTCGTGGTCGTACGAGTCATATGTTCGCGGCACTTCCTGTATTCGTGGGTAGACTTCTAGTTTTGGAGGCGTCACAACCTTTGGTTTGTGCACCGCGACTGACCCATGTTCAATGCTTCGACTGCCCGATCCGACGTCATTTGGATACCGTGGTATGCCCGATAGTGGTACTTCAGTTTCCATCAGTCTGCGACGCAATTCCCGTGCATCTGCAGCTGCAATCAATGTCTGTTCAGGTCCAAGATATCCTGGCAATGCGAATGACTGCTGTAATATCATGCTTTTCACTTTCTATCCCATGAGTGAGCCTACTCGCTTTAGCAAAGACAGACATACCTGTGGTAGATGGTCAAGTGGACTTTTCGGTTCATCGAGCATAGTCGACACTTGTGAAGCTCCTGTCTGAGGCATATCACGAATCTCGGACGCGACATTCTCGGATGCCTTAACCACGAGCTGTATTTTCTGCTTGATCTTCTGCGGACGATTGGGTAGATTATTGCTTTTCTGAGCCAGAATCCTTTTACATGCTGATGGTGCCACTGCTTGTGCTGCAATTTGGCCACGAGGATCCACGAATTGCTCGGTCGAATCTATATGACATGAGTCTTACTGGAAATTGGGATTTCTTGAAGCCCTACCAACTACGTCTCGCCAGATCGAGAACGATTTAGGAGTCGGTGAGGTGGTAGACATGGTAGTTTTCATGCCTTAGCCTGTGCCAATGAACACAAAAAACTGTGCAATGAGGAGAGATTCTTGTCAATCAAATGAGACTGAGACCAAGTATGAGTGAGATGAGCAACATTGGTGAGAACAGTGATCAATCATCCGTGAGCATTTGTCCCTGATCTCCATGTGCCTGATCGCCTCGAGCTTCTCAGGACAGATCTCGTACACTAGTGTATCAGTTGCAGCGCTGGCTATTGTATCACTAATAGTAATCAGAATCGAGACAGTTTGCCCACAATCGTAGAACAAGTTTAGAAGTGAGTGTTCGGCGAGTATTATAGCCTTCCTGGCTTAGAAGGTGGCACGACTCATTTGTATCACTCGTGCCGCGGTTGAAGAAAAAGAAAACTTGAAAGAAGACCACAACATGCATACATAGACTTGAGATGTGATGAAGGAAACAGTACAACATAGCTTTTACATAACTTCTGGCATGAGACTACTTCACAATTCAACAATTTTTAGTTATGGAGTAGTCTTGAGAATGTGCTCAATAATTTGTGCCTCCTTCAACTGGTCATGTACAAAGCTAAGATTGGTTAGCAAATGTCTGTCGAGTGCTCTGATGAGCTTACATTGGTCAATTTCATCCGGAAGTTCGGTAATGTCCACTTCGAATCGTCCTTGAATCTTTGCCAAAACTTCCTCATCCTCTGGCGATGATACAAAAGTGATGCCGAGTCCCTTGGTACCAAATCGGCCGGCTCGTCCGACTCTGTGTAAGTAAGTATCGGCTTCAGATGGAACATCATAATTGATGGCAATGTTGATGCGCTCAATGTCGATACCACGACCGAATACGTCTGTACACACAGCAATTCTCTTCTCGAACGCCTTGAACTGCTTGTAACGAGCGATTCTGAAACTTTAGTCTTTGTTGAGGATTACCGAAACATGACTTACCTGTCTTCTTGCTGAAGTCCTCCGTGAATGGCAATTGAGGGGAAATTGCATTCTACCAAGAGTCGATTCAGTTCATCTGCACGTCTAACACTCTTGACAAAGATAACCACTTGATTGAACTCGAGTGAATCGAGGAGATCATTTAGCTTGCGATTTTTCTGGTTCTCCTCAAGCTTGACGTAGTGCTGTTGCAAGCCGTGGAGGGTCAATTTCGTTTCGTCATCGACATAGATCTCCAGCGGGTTCTGCATAAACTTCTTGCACACTGGACGGATCTCCTGGGAGAGTGTTGCACTGAACATCATGACCTGTTTGGTATGAGGAGTCGCACGGAAAATGTCCTGAATATCGCGTCGCATGTCCATGGTCTCGAGCATTTTATCACATTCATCGAGCACGAAATGTTTGACACTTCCAGCTCTCATGTGTTTGTCCCTGATCAGGGCATTCAATCTTCCCGGGGTAGCAACCACGATGTGAGGGCACTGAGCTTTGTCCTTAAGTACATCGATATCTTTTTGCACTGGAGTGCCACCATAGAAAGTTGACGTTCTGACGCCGGGCAGATACTTACTGAATCGTGCGTACTCGTTTCGAATCTGGAATGCCAATTCTCGAGTATGACAGAGGACAATCACAGAGACTTCTCCATCAACTGGCTCGATTTGTTGCAGCGATGCGAGAACAAAGACAGCAGTTTTACCCAGTCCTGATTTCGCCTGACACAGAACGTCCATGGCGAGGATAGCTTGCGGGATGCAGACTTGTTGAACTGTAGATTTTATGAGTTTTTGTCCGATGCAAGAAGGACATCGAGCGCTAGATGCGAGACGAATGTCGGAAAAGACTAACCCTCGGATGGATGCTCGAAGCCACAGTCGGTGATCGCGCGTAAAAGCTCGGGTTTTAACAGGAAATCTCGAAAGCCAGTGCTGTGGATTCCGACGTAGGAACCCTTCGACTTGTCTTCCTTTTTTGCGTCACCATTAGCCCCAGTAGTGGTTGTCGCGACTTGTGGTGCAGACGTCTCTTCGTCGGATTCATAGTCGATAAGATCCTACCACTGATAAGTATCGCAAGTATATGATGACAGATTCTTCGAGATCTACCTCTTCGTGCGACATATTGTAGTGGCGCGCTCGTTGCAAGGGATACTAACCTCCAGGCGAGATGAGTCGTGTACGAGGATGATGAAGCACTTCAAGTTGTTCCGACACGAGCTGCCTGCCTAAGAATGATTACCTCTGAGAGCTCCTCCTTCAGAATGGGTTTGCCTTGCATTTTGCGCGAAGCCACTATTCGGGTATGAATTACAAGCAAACGTTGAACAGTTACGGTATATGCATCCTGATCTATTGGTTGAATCGATCAGCATAACTGCAGCTGTCATTGCGTTGAGATGTACTCAAATGCATATTGATGATGTACAATATCGTGCAGATATCTTACATAGATGAGGCAGGACCCTGCATCAAGAGATTCGGTCACACCGGCTGTAAAACCTGAGAAGCGTCTTATATACCTATTGTACCTTGCTTCCTGTCTGTCCTGTACAATTTGCCATATAGGTAGAAATGTTCCGAGGCCGGCCGATAGCCTGAAGCTTGTCAAGGCACTCGAACCATGGCATGAGATCGATTCTCTTCTGAAGGCGGTAGATGGCGTGCAGTTCAGGTCAGCTAATGCCTCATCATTTGCATATGCGAAGGGCATGTGACTCGAGGACGTAATTGTAAGTCCCGCATCCGAAGCGAGTTGCGGGCAATCTCTTTGTTCCGAATGGTGCCTGTCATTAGTGCAGTACAGCCATGCACTTGCATCGATGAGGGCCATGAGGTGATTGCATTATTCATGCCTCAACTTTTACTGATGGTTCAAAGTTTCCTTTCGTGGTTGATTCGTGTGCATCCTCCATTGCCTTCGGTTCCGCAAATGGTGTCACAACCTCGACAGCCCTCTTCAGAAGACCAGTCACCCTGTCCTTCAGAGGTCTCCAATCACATTCGACAGTCATTTCTCCCAGGTCAATATTCGCTGTTTTGTCATCGACTTTGATGTTGAGACCTTGCTTCGTCTCCGTCACATTGTCACTACCGAATTGCGATTGTAACATTCTCGTGATGCGTTCAATACGATCCGCCATAGTTATTCCTGCATGACGATGGCTACAAGTTCCGGAAGTCAACTTGACGCTGGCAGGACTACTTTCGACGGCAAAAAGAATGCACATGACAGCATCAGCGATCGAGTCAGACAAAAGTCCGCTTTCCCAATCGATGACCAAGCGTGACCTTTTTGAGTCTATGGTGATGTTTATCATGCTCATGATATGGATCACTTCTTGCTTTTCGCTATTCATAGACTCTTCTAAAGCACCAAACATTTGTCTCAGGTGCCACTTCACCAACTCCGAGCCCGCTGTATACTTCACATTTTGTCTTTGCTTTAGGGTCGTGGTGCCAATGCCGGCCTCTTCTTTCAGATCTGGTGCTGCCATGAGTTTGTATTCAAAGTCTTTCTGTACAAGGATTCCAGCTACAAGACCCGTCTGGGCGCCCGTGGATGCCAAAGCTTGTCGAGCTAAGTTTCCAACGACCTTCGCGATCTTTGTTGACTTGAATTCGAGGTCGAGTGTGTCACAGTTCTTGGGATTCCATATGGATTTCTCATTTTCCGTTCCTTTCAACGAAGAATACTTAGACAACAAAGCTGACTTAAGCTTTCCCATGTTCGTTTGTTCTCCATGCACTAATATGATATGTCTCGCGTCCACTGCGTCGATGAAGTCTCGATTCTGGATGAAGTCAACATGGGCCGCGAAGGAGAGCTCTTCCACGGCCATGCGTCTCGGCACTTTGATGCCTGACAGAGTTGTTATTTCTGATGGCTCATTCATAATGTTCTTGGCCATTGTGCCTTCTACCGAATAACCCGTCACAAACAGCAGATTCTTCTCGTCAGGACACCATTTTTCCAGTAGTGCTCGGGAGTTCCCATTTTGCAGCATTCCGGGTGATGCAAGCATGATTGATGGACCGATATCGTCAAATCTATCAAGTGATCGAAGAGATGATATATGCTGAAATATGAAAGGATTTCTCTTTGAAAAGGCAGCGCGTATTGCTGGATTCATGGTGTGTATGTAGGTCTGATACACGGCCATACACTTCTTGGCCAGTGACGAGATGTAGTATATCGGGACATGCTGTAGCTCGGGGTGCTTTGCCCAGTATTCATCTAGGATAAGGAGGAGTTCTTGAGCTCGGCCCAAAGCAAATACAGGCATCAAGACTCGACCCCCTCGCTGTACAGTCTTCGTGATGAGGTTGGTCAATCTCGTTTCCTTTTCTATTCTAGGTTGATGGCTCGCAGTACCATATGTAGACTCAGTGATGAGGATGTCCGGTCGCTCGGGCGGGACTTCAGCTACATTCAAGTGTCGATCCTCTTCACGACTGTAATCTCCGGTAAACAAGATCTTGACGCCGGCAATTTCGATGAAGTACATGGCCCCACCAAGCACATGACCAGCATGATATGCAGTGAACTTGATCCCATTGACCACTGTCGCTGAATGATAATCTACTGCTTCAATGGACTCGAAAGACTTGGACAACTCAGCTTCGGAATATAACTGATCCACTTCGCCTCCAGCACTTGACACGCGCACGAAATCAGACATCAACCATTTATATATAGCTTTTGTTGGATGAGTCATGAACACACGGCCTTTGAAATTCGTCTTCTGCATGACATGAGGAAGACTTGCAGCATGATCGAGGTGAAAGTGAGATATGAGCAAGATGTCAACTTCAGATAGATCAAATTCATCGTAGTAAGGAAGCGACGCTTGACCGGAATACGCTGGATGCACACCCGCATCTAACATAATCGTCTTGTCTTTGAATTGTATGATATGACATGATCGTCCAACCTCGTTGCCAGCTCCTAGATTGGTGAAATGCAATGTATCAGTGGGCGATGCATTGATCTCGATTGCGCGCTTCGTAGCCATATGATGGCTACAGGTGAGAAGATAAGAAGATGAGAGTTTCCAGCTGGCTGATGTCGGGACTAGCACCAAGACGAGGGAGGTCTGCCCATGATGTATGTCTCACAAGAGCTTGATGATGTTCTCTTAGATCGCAGAGAGGGCTAAATGTGTCGCTGTATTAATATTGTACATGAACATAGTTGATATCACAGTGATGAATATAGCTGGTGTGCGAGTGAGTGGAGGTTGCTAGGGACGGAAACCCGAGCGGGAAGAAGTTTGTGGTTTCCAAGTTCTACCTCCCGTGAATGCAAAGGGCAGCCATTTCTTGCGTCTCCACGGAACTCTTCTTGTTCCAGCAATTCAAACCAGCTTGCAATTGATTACTCGGCATTGTCTAGGAAGCCCTGGTACATAAGTCAATCGTCTGGCACAACAAGTGAGCCGACAGAATAAAGGGCAATCGTCATGGCAAGTACTTTGTCGCCATTGACTTTTCCGCCGGATCTTTACAAACGATTGGTGCCTTCGCAGTTCTTGTCACAGCATCTATCTTCCATACCATCGATCAGGCCTGATGCACGGTCGCCACAGGACTTCAGAGAACTGTCTGTAACAACTGGCAGTATCTCAAATCGAGATGGGTCCTCGGTCGTTCGTCTGGGTGGAACCATTATGAGCTGTGCCATCAGGGCTGAAGTCACTGAGCCTGACCCATTTCATCCTCGCCGTGGTTACATCGTACCAAATGTCGAAATTGGTCCTCTATGTCATAGCAACCTGAAAGCCGGTCCACCATCCGATCTACAACAAACGATAGCCTTCTCTTTGCTGCAAACGATATATAATATCTCGATCATCGACTTTGAGGAGCTGTGTATCGAGGAGGGCAGGGCGGTCTGGGTTTTGTACATTGACATCACTTGTCTGAGTCACACAGGCTCGCTGCTGTCGACCGCAACTGCAGCTATGATTTCAGCACTCCTTAGCACATCACTTCCCGTTGCTCGGTGGGATCTTGACGCGGATGCTGTTCGCTGCAAACACGAATACACACCACTGAAGCTTAACACCTTGCCATATGTCTTGGAGTTCGGGGTCTTTGATGGTATAGTGCTTGCAGATATGACTGATGAAGAGGAAACCTTGTGTACTGAAAGATTGGTCGTTATCATAGACTCCAACTACAATATTTTGTCGCTTTCGAAGACTGGCGGCTCGATTCTCAACACGAACGCATTGAATGAAGTTCTGGCCTTAGCTGAGCAAAGAATCAAATTTGTTGATACCATAATCAGAAGTTCACAGAAGAATCGTTTATAAGATTCGAGCTACTAATTCAAGACTTAAGCACTCTAATGTAGGAGGAATGTCTTGTCAAATAACAACTGAGGCTTCAGACTACTGGGCTGCGGCTGCTTTTGTCAGCCCTTGAGAAGTGAGGCCTCTCGATATGGGCCCACTGCCTCTGGCAGCGCCAAACTTTGTCTCTTCGACTGCATCGAAGTTTGGTGATGATGGATGCAGACTTTCGGGGACAGCTGTGTCTGATGGACTCTCGAGCTTGTGCAGGACTTTCATTGGAATGGCTGCCAAGCCATTGACGACGGGAGCTTTTCGTGACGCATCTGTAACCATTGCTGGATTCGCGTCACTAGATTGTACGCTGGCAGGAGCTGGACTAGGCATGCTTGTCGTGCTCGCATCAGCTCCAGGATTTGTGGATGGCGGAGCGTTGGGCATGAGCCCAGGTCCTCCCGACTTGGATGTTGGATCGTTGCCTCCAGTCACTGGCCCTTGTGTCCCGTTCGGCGGTGGTTTTATAGGCGACAAGGTGTTGTTACCAGGAGTCATTGGCGCAACCACAACAGGAGTCTGTTGTGCTGATATCGATACTGGTGGTTGGACAGGAATCGCCGCAGGATTTTGCACTTGCCCTGGTGCTTGCGAAACTATGGTCGGGCCAGCTGCTGGGACCACTGCAGGAACCGAGGGTGGCAAGGATTGTGTTGGTACTATCGAGGCTGCTGCCGCCGGCGCTGCGGTTGTAGCTGGTGTACCTGTTGGCAATACCGGTGCTACAGGTGCGGCAACGGCTGGTGCTATATTGGCAGGCGCAGCTATTGCACCTGGCACGGGTGCCTGATTCTGAGTTTGGGTGACAGCAGTCGGTACAATGCTTGGGACCACATTAGCAGCCGGTTGTCCTTTGACAGGATTCATGATTCCGGATACGACTGGCGTTAACTTCATCAAGTCTCCAAGTGTGCCTGCTTGTCCGTCTTTCGGCATGAGTATGATCAAAGCTGAACTATATGTTGAGGCCTGGTCAGTTGGCTGGACGCGATAGACATTCTCAGACACTTGTTGAGCATTGAGCTTTGCCAGTGCTTGCTGTTGTTGCTGAAATGCAAGTGTCTGTGCTGGCGAGGGAGCACCTCGTAGCCCGTTGACACTGGGAAACTGTCGCTTGGCATTCAATGGCTGTGCAGACACTTGCAGAAGACACACAAGAACATGCCAGATTTGCTCCCTCATTTCAAGAATATGGCCAAGCACAACGAGTCTGTGCTTTCGATAGACCCATCATATATACTGCTAAGCTGCAACGAAATCGGAAACTCTGATCGATTGAGGATGATCACGCACTCAAGGTGTTATGGAATGTGTATGGAACGTTAACGTCGTGCATCACATGGCCGTTGTCTCAAGAACGGCTTGTCTCATCTCTGTTTCACATGATTGCTCATAGAATTGGTTCCTGGGGCCTAATGAATGATCGTCTCTTCAAAATACTGCTGACACTCCGAGTCGCATCCCCATGCACCTGAACACTATTGTATAGAATGTGGTGGATGTAGCTATAGTTACAGGTGGCATGCATATCAAACCTTGCAACTGCTACTGCAACTTACAGCTACAGATGAGTCAAGATCAAATCACTCCAACGTCTGTTCTTCTGTTTGTTGTTCATCATGACTGTTGACCGCGTTCAGCGAGTCACTGGCAATCCAGCACAAATGTCACTGGCTCCAGTCCTTGAAGATAAATCAAATTCTCAATTGCAAGCTTAAGAACATCAGAACTATTAAACCGGCTCCATAATTAAGCCACAAGTCTGTGATACCGGTACGGTATATGCTCAAGCTCCGTGAATAGCTACCTCGAACGCGGTCAAGTGTGTCTGTCGCGTTTCATATGTGCTCTGCGTCAACACATCGCGTTGAGATATGTTGACATTCGGAGTTGTCGGAACATCTTGGATTACTGATAGCTTCATCGAATCCTCACAAGCTACGGGCAAGTGGAAACTCGTGGCCGTCTATTCGAGAACAAAAGACAAGGCTCAAGACTTTGCTGCCAAATATGCTGTATCGAAAACGTTCACCTCTCTCGAGTCGATGGCTGAGGATGCCGAGATCGATGCAGTCTACATTGCTTCACCAAACAGTCTTCACCTCGAGCATGCCAAGATAGTTCTCAAAGCTGGCAAACACGCAATTGTCGAGAAGCCGATCACCTCCAACATCAAGGAGCTCGATGCACTACATGAGGTCGCTGCATCAGCACCTAATGGAGCACAACTTATAGAAGCCTACCGCCATATACAGGAGGTGAATTTCAGTGTACTCAAGGAAACTATACCAAGCCTCGGCAAGATTTATGGAGCAAACTTTATGTTTGCTCAATTCTCGTCGAGATTCACGGCTGTCATGAAAGGCGAAACTCCACCGATCTTCTCTTTAGAATATTCTGGAGGCTGTCTGGTGGACATGGGCGTCTACCCAATATGCTTCGCTCTCGCGTTGTTTGGCAAGCCGCAGAGCCAGACTTATCATCCAGTGATGCTGCCGACGGGAACGGACGCTGGTGGGCCGATCACGCTTGTGTACAAGGAATTCACTGTGACACTCTATACGAGCAAGTGCTATGGATCGACTGCGGTTTCGGAAGTCTTTGGTGAAAAGGGCACAATAGCAATCAACGGAGTGACGGACATTGATTCAGTCGAGCTGCGCACGGTGGCGGATAAAAAGACAACGCAGTTGGCAAAGACAAAGGCAGAATTCAATCTGATGGAAGAGGCCGAGGAGTTCCATCGACTCATCGTCGAGAAAGACGTTGCCGGTATAAGTGCTCTGACACAGCTGTCGAGAGATGTCGTAGCGGTGACAGAAGATTTACGCCTGGCGAACAACATTGTCTATCCTGCCGACAAGTGAGCGCGAGCAAAAAATGTCATGCTAGAGGGATGGATGACACTTGCAACGCTGCAAAAGAGCATCATGCTACACGAAACCAATTAGTAATGAGACCCGCACTTGGATACCATAGACCACAGCAGATTCGTAGCAAGCTGGCATATACACACTCAAACGCACCGCACCCACTATAGTCCTACATTTGAGATCCGTACAAAGTTGCCCAGTTGATCATGATTTCGCGTGCAATTTGTGTTCGGCGATCAAGAAGCCCTCCCGCCGCCACCGACGCCCCAATTTTGTCAGTTGGGCGCGTCTTTGAGATTTCGGTGCTCGACTTTTGAAGCGCAGTGCAATACATATACCGTCATGGTATGCCGCACATAAACAGTGCCATTCTCCCAGATCTTGGACGATTTTGTGTGTTCAACCTTGGGGGTTACTTGCATCAGGAGTTTGCAATGTATCTGTAGATGTCCAGAGGCTTCGACAAGGTCAAACTTGTCATTGACAAGGGTCAGCAACGCGCACACATCACTTCCCGCACAAGTCTCACCCGCTATAGCCCACAAACATGGTTCTCAGAAGCAGGAGCTGCAGCAGGAAGCTCTGCAAACTTCTCTAGGCTATCTCAACACTCTCGACGACACTACTCATTGGTTCTGCCACAAAGAGACGAGATATGTCGTGCTCGAAGCAATGTCGCTCTTCTCTTTCCCAGACAGCGATGCCCTTCTATGGCTACAACAGTCGATTGAACGGGCGCTCAATAGGTGCTATGTGTGTGCAGAGAAGTATCAAATGTCAGCCAAACAGGAATTGCGACACTTGACTACGGAAGTTTACGGTCACAACGGTCATCACGTTGACCAGTACTTTGCCAAAATCGATCAATGGGATAAACGTCGACTGCTGAGGCATTTCGAAAAGACGCGTACTCTGGCACAAGAAAACGGGCAGGAGCTGTCAGATCAAAGCGGTCCAGGGTTCTACCCAGCTACTCTATGTGCCCTGTTTGAGTGTCTATGGAATCCGTCCATGTTTGAGTCTCCAGATTTCATGCAAGCCTTTCAGGTCATATTCCTGGGAATACAAGAAAAGGGCAAATTGCTGAGAGTGCCGAAAGCAGTCTTGCCAGCAATGTATACATTCGCATTCTCGCCAGATAAGAGGTTGCGTGACTGGTCGAGAAAGTGCTTTGACAAAATGGACGCCAAGGTCAACGCGGAGCAATTCAAGATTGCTGGTAAGCAGGAAATTATCGGTCATTGTTACCAATTGCGCAATGGCAAAGCCCATATACCTTCATTCTGGCTCGGCATACAGACCGTATTGCGCTATACCGACGCGACCAGTGTTCTGAGCGAGCTCAGCAGTGCCGATGTGAAGATTATGGATCTCATTTGTGGAGAAATCTCCTCTCAGGTACTGAATGTCCAGGCTGTCTCTGGCTGTCTGTATACACTGC
The DNA here is from genome assembly GCA_000836175.1 of Taphrina flavorubra JCM 22207. NCBI lineage: Eukaryota > Fungi > Ascomycota > Taphrinomycetes > Taphrinales > Taphrinaceae > Taphrina > Taphrina flavorubra. The sequence continues at coordinate 16,426 of DF819300.1, read as the reverse complement.
TGACATCCCTGGGCTCGAATATATGGCCTTCGTGTCCGATACCGGCACAAGACTTCGGCATCAAGATGTTGAATAACCCTAGATTTGTGGATATGTTGGCTCATCCAGAAGTGCTGACAACATCTGCAAACACGTCAGAAGCTCTTTCAGACGCTCTCCTCTGGACACAACCTTATGTTCTGTCTCAGTTCGGCAGCAGTAAATACAGGGCGGCAACACAGATTCTCCATACGTTTATTGGTCCAGGGTCGAACGAGCTGCCAACCAGGAGTCGCATCACCTGTGCACACCACGCGATGACCATTGTTCAAGCTTTGCTGCGTGACTTGTTGCAGATCGAGGACAAAGTTTCGCGGCGAGCATTCCAGATCGAAGCACGAAAACTCGTCGATGTCAACTCTTCCTTCCTCGATCGATTATGCTTCGGTGACCTATCTAAGGATAAAGAGTGGTCTCATGCTAACAAAGCGGCCATTAATGTCCTCATGCTCACTATTCAGACTGATTGCGCCCTGTTGTGGGTAGACTATGTTTCGTTGTCGACGACTGACCATTGGGGCACAACGGCAGACAAATACTCAATTCCCATCTCAGAAATTGTTTGGAAAATTCTTGCTCAAAATACGGCAATGGCTAATATCGACATTTTACAACGATTCGTCGAGATTGTTGGAAGGCAGATATCCTTGATTGACACAATCGAGATCCAAAGCAAAATGTCTACACAACTTAAATCGGCCGTCGAAGTCTTCAATAAAGGTCTCAATGGTGCAATGCATTTGATGAATGCCACTATACGCGATGTTGGAGGCAACTGGAGCTCAGAGCAACTTAAGCTTCTACTTGAGCGACCACAAACAAACGAAGGAATGATTGCTCTCATTTTCTCTCCAAATGCAGAAACTTTCAAAGAGGCTTTAAATCTGCTCAAAGAAGCGCACGAATCTCCAGGGAGGATCGAAGCTCTGCGCAACAGTTTTGAGCTGAATTTTGAAAGCACCGCACAAGGTTTTATTCATGTCCTCAATAATTGGTCCGCGGAGGGAGTTTTCAAGAGCGCAACTCGTGTTGTGAAGACTGCATCCAATATTTTGGACATCCTTTTTCTGGCTGGAGACGGACTAGTCTCGACTAAAGAGCAGCCATCTTCCACCAACCTGTTTCGCAAGCTATGGCAAGCATTCTGGAGAATGTTGGAGACCACTTACCGGCTTGCTCTTCCTTGGGCTGATCGCTTCGACAAATCGGACCTTATAGAGTTTATGCGAGATGTATTGGAATGCAGCGATCTTTTACTTAAGTACTTCGCAGAGTTTGAGAAGGCGATCAGCGGAGCTAGTACGATCGATGCAAGCACTGAAGGAATGAAGGCTCAAAAACGGCTCGATGCAGAGTTGTTGAATGAATGCCTGAAGGCTATCAAATCTCTTACAACCTGGTTGCGTCTCAACGACAGTGAGCTCTTACAATCATGCGTCAATCTTGTGACATACATTCTCTCGAAGCTAGCACAAGCAGATATTCGAATTGCTGAAGATACTGTTTACACCTTTGAGCGTGTCATTGTCAACAGCAAGCGAAAGAAGAATTGTCTTGATGAAGCACAGAGGACTGAAATCTATATAGCACTTTGCCAACACACAGACAATCCCGAATCACCGGATGATGTCCAGGTCATCGAAAGAATGCCGGAGACTACCACCGCAAAGGTCAAGCAGTCCGCGTCTGTCTATGACCAGATGCAACACAGCGCTGCTAGAAAGACTGCCGCTCATGTCGAGAAAGTCAGGCTTCCCAACGTAACTACCAAGTCTGTTACTCGGGCACCAGCTACACTGCCAGTGCTCAAGCAGACTATGACCCCGGCAGAGCGTGCTGAGTTTCTACGGAAGCGCTCAGGAGAACTTCCCGCGTTCTTGCAGAAGAGTCGACCAGTGGCGAAGAATGCGTCCGCTGGTGCAGTCAGGAAAGAAGAGAGTTCAGCGTCAGAGTCCGACAGCGGAGAGGATCTCGAGGGTCTCTTCACAAGTACGGACAAGAGTCCAGTCAAAAAGAAGACGGAAAAAAGGCAGACACAGAGATTGGATTCCAACGGGCCCCAACTCATTCGTCGCGATCCCGGAGCTGAACGCAACCGCATTGAACAAAACATTAGAGCTCGAACGAATCCTGATTTGACTGATCTGCATACGAAGATTCTGTCATGGGATCCGTCATATGTGGGCGATTTCCCCCCTGGAAATGATAAGAAGGATTATTCAAAGTTGGTCAATTCTTATCAGACGGCTGATCGATACAAGAGCTCTGTCGAACCGCTATTCCTGCTGGAAACCTGGCAGCATATCGTCTCGAGCCGCGAAAATATCAAAGAAAAAGACAGATTCGGAATCAAGCTACAAACGCGTTCGGCGGTGGACAAGTTCGTTGACCTGGTCGCGACCATGAGCAGCGAGGACTGGAAAAAGCAGATTGTGAGCGATCCAGATTTGCTTATGCTCTCGACTACTGCTCGATTCACTGAGCAGGCAGATGACGACACTGAATACTGTTTAGCAAAGGTACAGAGCGTATTTAAGAAGAAGGACATTGTAGAGATAGGCTTGCGGACTGTGCCAAAAGCAGGCATGGTGAAGCATCTCAGACCTACCGTTCAACTTTATGCCGTAAAACTCTCCGGCCTAACCCCAATCCATCGAGAGTACGCTACTCTGAAAGCACTCCCATATTACGATTTGTGTGACGAGATCGTACTTGGACGGCCGACGAAGGGTCTCACATCCCACCATTCAGAGGTGGACAAGCTAATGAGGGCTTATGGAGTGAATGAACCTCAGGCAAAAGCCATTGATGCAGCCTTACAAAACACTGGTTTCACGCTCATCCAAGGACCTCCGGGTACCGGCAAAACCAAGACTATTCTAGGCATGGTTGGTGCCTTTCTCAGTGCCGCACGAGTGCAGGGCACTGCTATATGTTTACCGGGCCAGCGACAGACAACCAAAAAGCCCGAGGTCAAGAAGAAGAAAATTCTTCTCTGTGCCCCGTCGAATGCTGCCGTGGACGAAATAGTGCTGCGATTAAAGAACGGAATCTCTACAGATAAAGGCGAACATTATGTGCCAAAGATTGTGCGAATGGGCATGAGCGATGCGATCAACATCAATGTACAAGATGTGACTCTTGATGCTCTCCTGGATGATATGCTCAACAAGGCCGATGACAAGATGAAAGGAAGCCACAGCAATGATCCGACTGCACTGAGGAACAAATTGAACGATACACTGAAGGAAAGGGACGTCCAGCGGTCGTTGTTTGAGAAGGCACGCTCTGACAACAAGGACACGCAAGTTATCGAGAACGAAATCAAGAAGCTTAATCAGCTAAAGACACAACTCGGAGAACAGTTGGATGAGCTTAGGGACAAGCAGAGTCAGAAGGCTCGAGCTAAGGACATTGAGCGAAAACGATTCCAGACTCAGATTTTGGCTGATGCAGATGTCATTTGTGCTACCCTGTCTGGATCAGGACACGATCTGATGGCAAGTATTGCGGTTGACTTTGAAACCGTCATCATCGATGAAGCTTGTCAAACGACCGAGTTGAGTGCGTTGATTCCACTCAAATACGGATGCACGAGATGCGTTATGGTTGGCGATCCCAATCAATTGCCACCGACAGTATTGTCCACAGAGGCTGTCGGCTTTGCCTACAACGAGTCGCTCTTCGTGAGGATGCAGCGAAACAGTCCTAATTCTGTCCGACTGCTCGCCATACAGTATCGTATGCATTCTTCGATATCAAAATTCCCCAGTGAGCGTTTCTATGCTGGCAATTTACTGAATGGACCTGAGGTTGATGCTTACACCAAGCGACCTTGGCACAATAGTACTTTGTTTGGAACGTATCGATTCTTTGATGTCCGAGGCCGCGAGGAAGAGACCACCAGGCATTCAGTATATAATGTGGCAGAAGCGAAAGTGGCCTTAACCATCTATCAAAGACTAAAGGAAGAGTTCTTTGACGTTGACTTTGATGGGCGAATCGGAATTGTCACTCCGTATAAAGAGCAGCACAGTCAAATTAGACGACTATTCCAACAGACCTTTGGACAGAGCATCCTGAGCATGGTGGACTTTAATACCGTGGACGGTTTTCAGGGTCAAGAGAAGGACATCATCATTTTCTCTTGCGTGCGAGCAAATCCGAGTCGGGGCATCGGTTTTTTGTCTGATGTGAGACGAATGAACGTTGCCTTGACGCGTGCAAAATGCAGTGTCTTCATACTCGGGCACTCGCAAGCATTGAACTCAAACGAGACCTGGCGTGCACTGGTCGAGGATGCAAGACAGCGTAACATGTTTACCAATGTGGACAAGTCGACGTTCAAGAACGAATCCCGCCTGGATACAGCTGGAAGCAAGACTTCACGTAAGGCTTCGATGAGCTCGAAGGCCATACCCGCCGAGTCACCGGTACAGAAAATCAAGAGAGAGGTCGGTTCTGCCCAAGACTCACCGAAATTTGACGATACAAGCGCGCCGCCTCAGCAGAGGTCTGCAATCTTTGAGACATTCAAGAAGCCCAGCGTCTCGATGCCACGGGTTTTGGCCGAGCTAGAGCCAGGAGAGATTGTGCCGGCGAATGAGCCTCCAACAGCCAAGGCAATCCCAAAGAGTGACAAGACTACTGACAAGCAGGCCGATATCAAGGACTCGCCTGCAACCACTACACAACAGAGCAAAGTAAATCATACCAATGGAGCCAGCAATATAGAGACCAAAACACCAAAACCCCACACCATAGTTCCGAAACGTAAGGCGGAACCATCATTGTTCATCAAGCGCAAGAAGCCGGCAAAGTGAGGAAAAGACGGAAACGGCAACAGCATAGCATTGAATCACAAGGAGGGAAAAGAATAGCATGGCACTGAGCGTTGCATGGCGAGGCGTAGATCGGGAGATGCACAAAAAATGACCTTGTTTTGTATGTAATGTGAAGTCATCATGAGTCGCAAACTAGATACTTGTCAATAAGTATATACCATACACAAGAGCATATCCTCTGTGCTGAATTATGCGTTATTTTCGTGAGTTGTTCCCGGCCCGTGAACGCCTGCCTGCTTGGCGAGAAGATGATGATGATGTTCAGATTGAATTTGCCAGGAAATCACTCGATACGAATCTCGACGCTCCAAAATACTTTGTCCCGTACCAAGGTGACCTCGTGACCGGATTCATGGTGTACGTGAAGAAGAGGAAGATAGTCCTGGCCGTCCCGACACGGATGAATACCTATTTGACACCGAATGAGTCTTTGGGTGAATCTCGAGAGGGGATTACGGAAGACGTACGGTAATGGAGAGTGAAGGGTGACTCTGGCACCACGACGACATATAATGCTTCCCCCATTCCGTCGTGTTTGTCGTCGTCGTCGTCGTCCATCATGTCCAGAGCGGGACCGTTGTCGGGGGAAAGACGGTCGGGGAAGTCAGGGAGGAGGAGGTCGAGGAGGTTATCGGTGGGTAAAGGGGCGGCGTGGTGGAGTGTCATTAGACGCATGGAAATCTGTACAATGGAATGCACCATACGAGATACTTCCGTGTCGTCCCGTTTTCCTGTCCCTATTCGTCCCTCTGACTTGTCGTCTGATTTATCGTCGCTAATATCGTCCGAGGCGTGGAGTGGTAGGGAAGAGTGTATTTCGAGTTTGGTGACGGTGTCGTTTTCCACGCGATGAATGTAGTGCGTCGAGATGACAGCCATCGCTATTCGATATTCACTAAGAGTCCTCAACTGAACGGCTCGAAGCGATGACAGAAGGCATTTTGCTCGATTGAGCGAGGATGAGTGAGGTGATTATGGTCGAATGTGCGTGAATCGAGTGAGAGCGAGAGAGAGTGACTGATCACTTTATTAGATTCAGACGTCTGTGCGCGGACACCAGGACAAGAACTTTTCACGCGTTTCTAAAGAGGTGCAGACTTTTACCTCGACTCGTTTGCCTTGCTCGTCATCAGTATTTACAGTGCTGGAAGCCTGCAGGTATCCAATGTTGATGATTTCCATGTCCCTGACATACTCTTGCAGCCTGTGGAAATTGAGACCAACTTGGTGAGGTCCATGGGAATCATCACTGATGCAAAAAGTGCCTCCGGCCTGCTTGATGAGATGTATGATGTTTGGCTTGGGGTATGCGGTCGTCCAGCCCTTCCGAAATGCGGCAGAATTTAGTTCAAACATGCCGCCGTAGGCGACGATGAGGTCAATGTTGCGTTGAATTTTCGCAGCTACACTCGGCCACTCGAGGAGATTTGTGTCTGGTGGAGCAAATAAGAGGACGACGTCCAAGTGACCTACGATCAGCGGTTTGAAGCAGTGCAGGACCTGGTATTGGTGGTCAAAATATCGTCCGTAAAAGTCCTCTTCGTCGCGACACGTCGAGAGTGCCTTTTGCCATGTGCCCTTGTCAAAGTCGATTGGAATCTCGTTGACGTGATGCACACTGCCGACCATCATGTCGACCGGGTACTTTGCAACGAGAAGCTCCAGTACATGCAGGTCAATCTCACGAATGTACTCCGTCTCCAGTCCCACGAAAATCGCAATCTGACCCTGATATCTCTTCTGCAGTGATCGAGCGTGCGCATGATACCGTGCAAACATCTCCAAAAGTTCCACCAAAGTCTGTGTCTCGCCCGGATAGAGATCCTGCTCTCGATAGCGAGGAATATGTTCCGTCAAGCAAAAGATTTCAAAGTTCTGGCGAATCGCTTCCTTGATGCAGTCTTCCAAGTCGCCCGTCGCATGAGTACAATATTGACCGCTGTGCGAATGATGTGAGTGCATCGAAATGCTATTCAAGAGACGATTCGAATTACTGGCTTACTGCTCTAAGCATTCCGCGACTCTGATATCGTCGTGCAGGAAACATTCATCGATGACGGAGCAGCTGAGCAGATGATGGGATGACATTTGTGGATACTTTGGTGGAGCCGGCAGAATTTAAGCTTTTTCGATGAATTTGCGTCGATATTCAATTCGTGCTCATGAGTTTTGCGGATTGCTGCAAATGCTCAGTAAGATAATTCTCCAATTGATTCCTTTTATAATATACAGATTATAGTACATATTACAACTTGCTCGATACAGTATGGTAGTGAAACCCTACTACTAAAACTCATGGGAGAAAAAGATCTATACAGTGGTAGACTACTCTGCGCTCGACTGCTCGTGTTTGACAAAGTGAGGCGGCACGAGTCGCACGTCCTTGCCAAGTCGCCGACCTGTATCGCTCGTGACTTGTTCCGGCCGTAACGACTTTTTACTGGTACGGCTGTCGTTGGTCGGCGTGGATTGTTCTTCGTCCACGAGGATGCGTCTGCGTTTATAGCCGCGCGCCGACCAGTGTCCTGCACCCAGTGCGACTTCTGTCGCCACGGATGATGGCAGTGGCGAACCGATCGTACCACTCTCTCCGATGTTCGTTATATTTTGTCCGGACTTGGAGGGTGCTCCGAAAAGTTCGGTAGCACGTTGCAGGACTCGCGCTTCTCCTTCCGGCGACAAGATTTTGCTGTCCTGTAGCAAGAGTAGGATATCTTCGTGAGTAAGGAGATTGAGTCGTTTCATGGTGGACAGTGCACTCCCTCCTTGGCTATTCCTCAGCCGAGCGATATGTTGGAGCAGAGCAGTCAATTTTGACAGCATGACACCAGTGCTTGGCCCGGAAACATCTTTAGGCAACTCGTCCGCTGAAATGTCCATATCGTGTCGCTTCGCACTTTGCGCAATCCTGCGATGCAGAGTCGCTTTCAATTGCTCCAGCAATTCCGCTTTCGCATTGACGGAGTACTTGGTCTCCTCGGGCGCGAGTGGCCACGCGGTCCAACTCGCACGCAACGTCTTGCTGGTGATGGCATCATACTGTGCCTCAGGCAAACGCTTGAGCATGACCACAGTGAACAATTGATGCGCGCTATCGTGCGCCTCTAGTGTCCGCAGCGACGCCAAGAGTGCGCGATAATCGATGCGTTCCAGGTACGTGGATTCCAGGAGCCCTCGCTCACTGCGGAAGCGCTCGGGTTGAGACGCACGCCCGGGTCCAGAGCTGCTGTAAAAGCTGAACCCGGCATCGGATTCGTCTGACGAGGACGAGTACTCGATAGCAGGCGGTTCCTGTGGCCTGTAATCCGCAATTGGTTGAGCAAAAGTGACTCCTCTCGGCGTGCTCGGTATATCTTGTCTTGCCAGCGACAGATTCTCTCTATTGCCGGCGTTCGTCGCCATTATCATGTGGATGAATTCGTCCCGTCAAAAAAAATGCACGTCTGCATACGCGATAGCCGTTTATGCTTGATGGATTCGGCGCATCAAAAGCAGCAACATGACGATGCCAGTATTTCCTCTACTCTGTGATTACCTCCGTCTGGCCGTGGTGTATTGCTCCGTCCTGATCATTACTTGTCACCCCCATCCATATTCTGTTTATGCTTGTGTATGTCTATATTTATCTACGAGTTAGGAGTTGTGCATCTGCAGAAGGAAGCAGCTCGAACGGGATTTCTAGATCATCTCGTCGCTTGTGTCGGGAAAAGCGGGAAAACTTGCCGCGAATCTCGTGAGACGCGCGGGGTGAAATGATCTCATCGTGGAAACAGATGGGAGATTTTCTCTGTGGAGCCGCCTCCTCTGCTGCTGCTGCTGCTGCTGCTTCGGGGGCGGACTATATAAGACGTCATATCGTCCGTGCTTCTACAACTAGATTTACATATCTTATAGATATTGATCAATCACAACATATAATGGCATCGGAATTACAACTCAACAGCCTCTTTTCGGTCAAGGAGAGGGTGGCTCTCGTCACTGGAGGTGCCACGGGCATTGGCCTCATGTGTGCCAGGGCCCTCGCCGCGAATGGTGCCAAGGTCTACATTGTGGGCAGGACCGAAGAGAAGCTCGAGGTCTCGGCCAAGGAGCACGGACAGGGACTCTCGGGTCAGCTGATTCCAATCGTGGCCGACATCACCAAGAAGTCGGAGCTCGAGCGACTCGTCAAGGAGATTGAGGCAAAGGAAAAGTGTCTCTGCATCCTCGTCAACAATGCCGGCATCTCCGGGACTTCGGAAGGGCCACAGTCGAAGAACGCGTCCGGCGGTACCGAGGGATCGCCCGAGGGCGAGACGGCCAAGGAATTGAAGAAGAATCTGTGGGAGGCAAAGGACGACTTTGACACATGGACCGACATTTACCGCACCAATGTCGCCGCAATGTACTACACCTCCGTAGCCTTCCTCCCCCTCTTGGAGGCAGCATCCGAGCACCACCATGGATACTCTGGCACCATCATCAACATTACCTCCATTTCCGGCATCACCAAACAAGTGAGTCTCGACTGTGCTCGACCATGTGAAAAATTTGTCTGACTATTGTAGGCACAAAACCACTTTGCATACAACAGCTCAAAGGGAGCGGCGATCCACTTGAACGAGATGCTGGCGACCGAGTTGGCCAATAATGGCATCAAGATCAGAGTCAACAGCATCGCACCAGGCGTGTATCCGTCAGAGATGACGGCCAAGGAGTCGGACGACAAGAACCAGTCGGTGCTGGAGAAGAAGGAGTTCCAGGGCATCCCGGCCAAGCGACCGGGTCACGAGCGAGACATGGCCAATGCCTGCATCTTCCTCGCTACTAACCAGTACCTCAACGGAGTCACCATCCCGGTCGATGGCGGCTGGTTGTTGGTCAACTAAGTCTGGTTCCAGCCGGCCGACAAAGCATATGCCGTAGTACTTGCGTAATGCGGCTCATGATGTGAATGAATGAATGAATTATGACATCTTACATCGTCACCTCCCACGATCATTCGTGCTTGATTTGTCATTGTCGTTGAGTCGATGCCACGAAGAAGGCAACGAGAATTACTGACACTCATCGCAGAGATGTCGATAGGTGCGTTCGAGATCCGGTACGAGATCAAAAGATCCAAGTTTCTCCGGCAATATCCAACGGTACTCCGTGTGCTCCCAATCGATCCTCACATTTCCCCGCGACGCAACCCACATGAACGGTGTCACGACCCAATCGATTCCCCTGTCCGCCGCGTGGACCACCACTTGACTTGCTCTCCGACACCCACTCAATTCTTCCCTACCGAGTCCCGTCTCCTCTTGAATCTCCCGCACCGCGCACGACGTCGCGTCACCTTTGTCTTCCTCGTTTAGCGAGCCCGACACGGTGCACCATTTTCCGGCGTAGTTGCGGACTTGCGAGGACCGTTTCAGCAATAACATGCGACGACACCCGGCTTCGTCCGTGTGGAAGATGAAATTGGAAACTACCTGGCGAATCTTCACCTTCTCCACCTCCGACATGTTATGCCAGCAGAATTAAGTATTGATTTTATGATGTTATAGCTCTAGGTTTCATGATTGTACAGATCAAGTCGACAGAACTAGAAGATACTCGTAATCATGGTCAGGACATTGCACAAAGGTTGTGGAGCCGGGAGAATTCATCGACGTCCTGCTGAAGGATGGGCATGAGTACCAAGTCCTCGCTCTCACTTGCTTCGGATGGAAAGTGCGACACAGTACAAGGCAATTGCATGCCGCACAGCTCGGCATTGACCAAGAACAGATACCTTACATTCATCTGCAATGTGGAGTGTGGAATGAATTTCTTTGGATGCATGCTGCTAGCTAGCTCACACATAGCACCAGGGCAAGTCTAATGTATGCATAGAATAGTACTGTCCCTAATCTCCTGAGCATATCCATTCAGCAAATGCTGTTGACTATGATGTGTATCGACAGCATGTAGTTCATCGCAAATGTCATGTTCTTGGTCCTTGTCGTGAAATTGCATCAATATGCTCGAACCGTAACAGACACTGGGAATTGTAAGAACAATCGAGACGACTTGTCATGACCATCATAAACTACGCCCCATCATCCTCTTCTCCATCGTCTCTTGGAATCCGCCGCCACGAGCCATCTCGCGTCCCGTCCAAATATCCTTGACATCGAGCGAACAATCCGTGCCCCTCAGAATATCGAGCCCGACACCATCCTCCATGCCGAACCCAGTATGTCGCGACCCCTCACGACACAGCATCATCTCCATCCCGCGTCGCACCGGTTCGGCGGTCCCGTAGACCCGCCTCATCGTCTCGAAGCGCAGGTCCTGCTGCGTCTGGTCCCAGTCATTCAGTCTCGTTTCCAGCGGGTGGCGATTGTTCAATTTACTCGCTAGTGATTGCGGGCCTGCTCGAATGCTGTCGTGGACGGGCGCAGAGGGCGCCAATGTGTCGGATGAAATTGTCGCACTCGCATGACCGGATCCAGGTGTCAATCTCAACGACATGATTTGGCGACTATTTAGTTAGACTCGGGGAGAAATCGATAGAATTGTAGTCGAGGCTGCGATTGTAATGCTCAGCTCGCTAGAGATTCAGCAGCGACTTGCTTGAATAGAACAGACCAAAGCAGACCAGAGAATGGAAATGGAGTACACTGAATATCGATATCCAATCCATGGCCAAATGTCTCCAACTCTTTGACTTGGACGCGAATCGCTGCTCAAGCCACACCGCAGTGAGCTCCACCACCACAAACTGAAAGTCGAGCTTCACATTCGAACAAGTGCAAGTGCAAGTATATATCTATACAATGCTTTTAGGAACTTAGTGCGGCTCTGTGTACAACTCTACCTCTTCATATCCCTCTTTATCTTAGCGTGGTCCTGCTCGAGGTGTAGTCGATCGTTGTTTCGAATGGGTGCTTCATCAAGCAAGAATGTTGCGTCAGAAGAGGGCCATATATTCCAAAACTCCACAGTTCCAGTCTCGGTACGTCAATCCCTGCAATCCCTCGAGGGCTGCAACCAGGATACTTGATGATGATTGCTGACCGCGAAAAGTTCTCCGCACCACTGGTTCAGCGACTGGAGGAGAGCACGATAAGTGAGTCGGACAGGCAAATGATGGTGGAGAGCTTGGTACAGGAGCGTGTCGCGCAGGAACTCCGAAAGTTGCGGGACGCGGAGAGCGAAGCTTTCGCAAAGACGACATACGACCTCTCGAAACAGAATATCGCCACGGAATCATCCAATCCGGCCGACCTCAATTCCGTCATCCTCGAGGCCGACGTCCAGGAACTCAAGCGGAAACTGCAGCGTTCATCGCAGTACTCCTCCCTCACCGGCACCAAGCTCGTCGATGCCGCGCAGAGTAGAGTCGTCCAGTGTCTCCGGGAGAAGAGGGACACGAGCCTCGATTGCAAGGCAGAGGTGGATGAGTTCAAGGCCAGTGTCAGGGAACTGCAAAAGGAGTTTAGTGCGAAATATCATTAGGAAGCAAAAAAGAGATCTCACGACTCGGCAGGAGAGGGGGTGCTAATATACATGTTTATAGGATGCCTAGCCACTGCACAGATGCTGTCGTGCTCCGGTTGAACTGAGAGAAGCCCGCTTCGTTCATGTCGTTTCGCCATGTCATCACGACTGCAAAAGAGTCGACTCAAAACTTTGACTTGTATAGTCCAATGTATATCGAGTCACTCTCTCCACCACCCGCGAGACCCTCAATCTTCTCCTTCGATACCACGGTGACTTTGTCGTCATTGAAGCGATACCAATCATCTCCCGTAGGCGCCTTCATCCACGCCTGGTAGTGGCCCGAATCAGCGCTCGCTCCGCTATGTGTCAGCACACCAATCAATTCGTATAGACCACAGTTATTGGCGCCAACATCACTCTTCATCTCGTCCGTGAGCAATGCATCCACCTCCTTTTGCAGATCTGGCTTGTCGGCAGAAGCGCCCATGGTGGCTAGTTTCGCACTGATTTCAGAGCTCGAAACGCCCTCGTCCGTCAGTTGCGTTTTGGTCCTCTTCCGTGCTCGTTCGGCGTCCTCCTCGGCTTTTTGCAGCTCGCGCACCCGATCGCGTATCGGTGCAATCTTTTGCCTCAGGTCATCCGTGCATAGCTCAGTGGCATCGAGCTCGAAGGGAAAGCCTACTTTCCTTAATATCTTGGCCTTTTTCTGTATGCCAGTCTTGAAGAAGAATCGGACAAAATTGACGTTGAGGTATTTCGGTAACCGACTAACGGAGGATTTCTTCACGAAAGTCGCATTTCGATCCAAGACATCAGAGTGCTTCTCAATCTGATCAGTCAAGCTGTCTCGTATGCCATCAATCATGTAGTTCGTGCTCGAGCCGATATGACAGTTGAGTTTGATAAAGGGCTCCTGTGTCTCGACCACCGGCTCTGCATCAGATTCCGCACATGTCATAACAGTCTTCATGCGTCCAGACATGAATGTATCCAAGGAACTCTCGGCTCCACTAGAAGTTCCACCAGAAGCTTTGAGATTTTGTCGCAAGGTATAGATGATCTGACTCCAGCATTCTTCCGCATCTTGCTGCGCGAAGCCCATGCCACTCCGAGATTGCTGGGCGAATTGTGGATAGACATTCCTTAATGCTTGCAAGAACATTGCGGGTGGGAAGGACTCCGAAGTCTTGTCCATAGACTTATACAGGTCTCTCAACGAACCTGTAAGATTGCCACCCGAAAAGCTCCCGAGCTCGGTCTGCAATTCGGGTATAGCGCGAAGAAGTTGTAGTGTGGAGTTCATGTAGCACTTGCATGATCAGAATGCATCGAACATACAAAGGACTCTGCTTACCGTATTGCCGAGATTCTGTAGACCTGGCGGCGACTTGCTTGCCATTGCCAGCTCACTTTCATCCATATCTTCCATAAAGACAATCTTTTGAGTAGGTGCTTTGGGCAGTTCCGAAGCAGAACCCATGAGCATCAGCGTTTGTTTTGGCTTCAGACCTAATTTTGACATGTCTTGATCATCCTTCAGAGCACCACCTTTGACGAGCAGCTTCTGTCTATCTGACTCAACGCCAGTGATACTGTATATTTGCATCTTCAGCGTGGCCCCACTCTCCTCTGTATCGACCTCGACTTCGAACGGCTTCTGCCCAGCCCATTTGATTGTGACAGGAATGACAGCCATTGTATGTTGGACTCTCAATCTTCAGTCGCTGTTGTGGACAAATGGCTGGTTAAATGACTTGCCTGTGCCTACCTAAGCAGCAGTGTCGAGCTGAAGCTCAAGACGAACAGGTTACCTGAACTTGCATGATCTGCCACGAAATCGCAGCCGCCGCCGCGTAAGTGACGAAGGCGCGCGTCTCATCTCTGTCCGCATTTCGTCCGATCATTACGATTATTTCCTGCATCACGTGCATGATCAGACCACAATTGATCATGAATTGATTGAGGATCAGCTTCGTTGCCTGCTGCATCTGCACATATAATCACAAGTCAACACTTCCTTGGGTCAGGGTTCGCCTGGCGGGAGCGGTTGTGATGGTCGTTCCTAGTCATATACTTGTCATTGGAGGAAATGGTTTTCTAGGGTCTCACATCGTAACGGAATTGCTCGTAGAAGATTGGCCGGTAAAGCTTAAGATATCTGTGCTTGACATTCGCAAACCTGCAGAAGCAAAGAAGGGTGTGAACTACCTGGTTGGTGACATCACTTCCGAGGATGATATGCGCAAGGCTTTCGAAGGAGTTGACATGATCATACATACAGCCAGTCCTGTTCATGGCCTCGGAAGAGTAGTATACTTCAAGGTCAACGTGGAAGGTACTCGCACCATCATCAATGTCGCCAAGAAGGTTGGCGTTCTCGGAATGGTATATACGTCTTCCGCTGGCGTGGTGTTCAATGGCGGTGATTTAGTCAATGTCAACGAAAGTGCACCGATACCTGCTAGCGCTATGGATGCGTATAATGAATCAAAAGCTGTAGCGGAAAAGTTAGTCCTGGATTCAAACGAGCCAGGCTTCAAGACGTGCGCCCTTAGACCAGCTGGACTATTTGGTGAGGGTGACCGTCAGCTCATTCCTGGTATGCTTTCGGTCCTTAAGAACAAGCAAACGCGCTTCCAGATTGGAAGTAACAACAATCTATTTGATTTTACGTATATTGGCAATGCTGCTTTCGCTCATGTCCTTGCTGCTCGCAAGCTCTTGGAGAGTCCTCCCAAAGCCTCAAAGTACAAGTCTCTTCAAGGCGACTCTACGAACGGCATCGAAGGCGAAGCATTCTTCATCAGCAACGGTCAACCAATCTACTTTTGGGATTTCCCTCGAGCCCTCCATTCTTACCTCAATTTCAAGGGGCATGAATCTTACATAGTCTTCCCCAAAACGCTTGCTTGGTACATGGGTTTAGCATCTGAATATGTTTCGTGGATTCTGGGCAAAGAGCCTACCTTTACACGCTTCAGAGTACAGTTCAGTTGTGCAAACAGGTTCTACGACATCAGTAAAGCCCGGGAGCGCTTAGGATATTTCCCCAAAACAGGACTTGCGGAGGGTATGAAACGTAGCTTGTCCTGGTGCCGCGAGAATGGCGAATTACCGGAGTTCTGAGTTGACGGGGAAAAATCATGTGAAATGAGCACTATTCAAACTTTACTTCATAGTTGTACAATATATCCTCTTCTATCTGAGGCCTACTCTGTATGATACTGCAGGTTAAGGTCGCCTCATAGGCCTGGCGCCAAGTTTTAAAGTTGCGGCACTGCGATAGCTACCGTGACTTTCATAAGTTTGAACCCCAACTTTCACCACGTCGGCTAGTCGGTCACCACCAAACACAGAAATCTGAGCTACGTGTAATCCCTATCTTTGACGTGTAATCTACATACCAAACGACAGCGCTTGACTTTCTCATCACGGTGATACGCTTCTGGCTTGTTTTGAGCAAAAACTGACCTTTCTAGCGAATTTTGAAGTTTGGAAACAAGAGGTTCAGAATTCGTCGCGTCGCCAAAATCTCACCAATCGAGCAAACAGCTTGTAAAGAAAGCAGAACACAGCTACCAGTGTAATTAACCTGCCCTGTAGTTTGTAAGGCTTTCTGAAGCGATTTGAAGTTTTCACTGATTTTCAAAGTATTACCTTCTACAAGCACAAAACATGAATCGAATCCCCATGGGCGAATTATCCATCAATGAGCGCGTAGGTCGACGGAACTCTATTGTAACACTACACCAGCGCTGTCATGGACCACAAGGGGGCTCCGACCACTATGGACACGCGAACCTCTATGTTACCATCGCCCGCGGCTATCAACCCAAGTCCGGTTCTAGAACCCCAAATCCGACGCGTGTGACTGACCTTCGGATCCGATCGGACGCGCGTCCACACTACTATAAAAGGGGGCCACGACGATGGACCCAACCTAGTGTCTTAGTAAACTTATAGTCAATTTGAAGATCTATGCAGAAACTGGGCAGTTTAATGACCGACCTCGCTCAGGAAGCCCTCGAAAGTTCACAGAAAGGGAGGCTCGAGCCATAGTAAGGTCTGTAGAGACAGGGGCCGCTAAGTCT
>DF819301.1:0-44021 GCA_000836175.1 Taphrina flavorubra JCM 22207 | reverse complement strand
AGCAAGTCTGATGAGTTATTCATACAACTTTTACGATGAAGATATTCTGTCTGTCAATGTTGTTTCTGGTACGCACGGTACGCATGTCGCCGGGATCGTTGCTGCGTATCGACCTGACAATCCTACACTTGACGGTATAGCGCCGGGCGCGCAGATAGTGTCAATCAAGATCGGAGATACTCGCATGGGCTCCATTGAGACGTCTCAAAGTTTCATGCGCGCTATGAACGAGGCGATCAAGCTCGGAATTGATGTGATCAACATTTCTTACGTGCGTCCAAACTTTAATGTTCTCTTGTTCTTGCTGACTGATATAGGGGGAGGACTCGCATCTAGCCAATGACGGACCGATCATGTCTTATATGCGGGACAAGGTGATCAGAAAACATGGCATCACTGTTGTGTCTTCAGCAGGTAATAATGGACCTGGTTATTCTACTGTTGGCGCAGTGGGAGGCATGACCACTTCCATTATTTCTGTCGGAGCCTATGTGAGCAGGGAAATGGCAGAATCTCAGTATGCGCTTCGAGACCAGGCCGGTGGGTCTGCATACACCTGGAGCTCGAGAGGACCATCTATTGATGGCGATAAAGGTGTCACCATATTTGCACCCGGTGCTGCCATCACATGTGTGCCTCCGTATGCTCTGAACCATACACAGCTGATGAATGGCACCTCAATGTCAAGTCCAAATGCTGCAGGAGGCATTTCCTTGTTGATTTCCGGTGCGAAAGCTCAAGGTATCGCATACAGTCCTGGCTCAATAAAACGTGCCATTGAGCGTAGTGCTCGTGATGTAAAAGATGAGTTCAAGGTTGGTATGTTGGACATTCCTGCCACCTTCAAGGATCTTTCAGAAGGAGATGGACTCGACAGCGATGTGTACTTTGACATCATCGCCAGCAAGACTAAGCGAGGGATCGTGCTCAGAAATGCCGAAGACGTTAGAGATGTCAAACTTGTTGAAGCTGAAATCCGGCCGTATATCGACGAAGCCCTGGCGCAGAAGAAATTCGATTTCGAAGTTTATGCTCGCCTTGAGTGCGACGACAAATTCATCGAGTTTCCGGATTTCGCCCACTTGAATTATACTGGACGTGCCATCGTCGTCAGAATCGACCCGACTGCGCTGCATACGGGACTCCATGTCAGTTCTATTCGTGGCGTCTCCGACACTACCAACAAGACTCTGTTTGAGATACCTGTGGTTGTTGTGAAACCCGAGACGGCAGAATCAGAGCGTCGCACTTCATTCGACCTCACATTTGTTGCTGGTAAGATTGAGAGACGATATCTCGAGATTCCTGCCGGTGTAGAAGGCTGCTCTATCCAAATCACGTCGACTGATATCACGACGCCAATTCAGCTCTGGACTGCTGTCACTCAATTCGAGCCCGACACGAGACGTACCTGGACGTCAACACAGTTTGTCCAGAATTACAGCTATTCTGAGAGTTCTGATTTCCCAATCAAGACAATCAAGCTTGTTCAAGGGCCCGCTGAATTCTGTTTCGCTCAATTTTGGAACACGATGGCGGATCAGCCCGCTCATGTCACAGTCAAGGTTGAGTTTCATGGCATTCACGCTGATTATGGTGCTATACTCCCCGTTGCAGGTGGTGACGGTTTCAAACAGATCTTGGTGAGATCAAAGGTCGGTGCGGAAGAGATCAAACCAGTCATTCGTCTTGATATGCTGAGGAAGCATCTCCGTCCCTCGAGCACCGTCGTGTCAGCACTCGGATCTCGTGATGTTCTGGAAGATACTACCAGACTCTACAGCATGATTCTGCAGTATTCAATCACTTTTGCTCAGGCGGGCGAATCGCAGTTCGTCCTGCCCATGTCTGGCACTCTGTATGAGAATCCTTGGTACTCTGCATTCTTCCAAGTTTATGATGATCAGAAGAATCTCGTCTTCTTCAATTCGACGTACCCAGAGAAGCACAAGTTTGAGAAGAAGACCTACACGATCCGGGTACAACTTGTCCACAAAGATCGTACTGTCCTTGACAAGTTAAAGGACATGTTACTCAAGGTCGAATCCAAGCTCGAGAAGGAAGTGACTCTAGATATTTACGACGACTTGCTCAAAGTGTGGGAAGGCCCGAAAGCCGAGTTCAAGAATGTCAAGCTTGCCAAGGGCGACACTCGCAGTCTGGTCATCTCCGGTGCTGCCGAGACACCCAAGGACGCCTCGTACGGTGACCTCTTGGTGGGTTCGGTAACCCTCAGCACGCACGAGGAACTCAAGCGTCCGGTGCAATTCACCGTTCCCCCGGCTCCGGTCCCGAAAAAGGAGGACGAGAAGCCCGCTTCGACACTTGAATTGCAGATTGAGATGGGCGGCAAGATCTCCGACAAGGAAGCCAAACTGACATACTTTGCCGACCTCTCCAAGGCGCACCCAAAGGACCTCAAAGTCCTCGCCGCGCACCTAGACAATTGCCGCGACGACGAGGAACGCGAGTACATTGCCAACAGCATCATCGACCTCATCGACGCCCCGGAACTCGCTCAACACTTTGGCACCGCACCCATTCCCCTTGACGACCAATCCCCCTCGCAAAAGGAAACCTCGCGACGCATGACGCTCGCCAAGACTCTACTCGCCAAAGCATACGCCGTCAAAATTCAATTCGCCTCCGCATCCGGTACCGAAGAACGCGACGCCGCACTCGCAGAGTACCTCAAATGGACAGACCCAGAAACACCTTCCTCCCTCCTCACCTTGGCACGCACATATTTCGCGCAGAAACAGTACGGCCGTGCCCTCGTCAAAATCCTCGCCGCACAAAAGGCCGCTGCAGGCGGCGGCGAACAATTCAAGGCCGACGAACGAAAAGACGCACTCGATATTCTGAGCAAGAGCGTGCTGGCCCTACAGTGGATCGCTTGGAGCGATAAAATCAATGACGATCAGCGCGGCAGGAATCCAAAGGACTTTAGAGGCTTCTAAGTACTCCGTTTACACTGGAGATGTCTTGTCTCGTTACCATAAGCATAGAGATGATTACATCGATATTCCTTCTCACCGTGAGTAAAAGAGATGCGGATAAA
This sequence comes from Taphrina flavorubra JCM 22207, assembly GCA_000836175.1. Lineage (NCBI taxonomy): Eukaryota > Fungi > Ascomycota > Taphrinomycetes > Taphrinales > Taphrinaceae > Taphrina > Taphrina flavorubra. Next base: position 40,960 of record DF819301.1, on the reverse strand, counting down.
TGACTAGCGACCAAGAAACAAGAACACTAGGTAGAGGTCAGAATTATCATTGCTATAGCATAAAAACACTCGAGAAGAAAGAAATAATCCTAGACACTCTAAACCTGTTCTTCCTCGAGGTACTCCTCGTCCATGTCGTCCGTCGACGCCTCCTGGTACTGCTGGTACTCACTGACCAAGTCGTGCATGTTGGACTCTGCCTCCGTGAATTCCATCTCGTCCATACCCTCGCCGGTGTACCAGTGGAGGAAGGCCTTTCTCCTGAACATGGCAGTGAACTGGTCACCGACACGCTTGAAGAGTTCCTGGATAGAGGTGGAGTTTCCGATGAAGGTCGATGACATCTTGAGGCCACGTGGTGGGATGGAACACAGAGCAGACTGGACATTGTTTGGAATCCACTCCACAAAGTAGGAGGTGTTCTTGGTCTGGACGGATCGCATCTGCTCTTCGACCTCCTTCATCGACACAGCTCCTCGGAAGTATGCAGCAACGGTCAAGTATCGACCGTGACGCGGGTCGGATGCTGCCATCATGTTCTTCGGGTCAAACATTTGCTGTGTGAGCTCAGGCACGGAGAGATTTCTGAAAGAGTGTGATCCACGTGATGTGAGTGGAGCGAATCCGACCATGAAGAAGTGTAAACGAGGGAATGGCACCATGTTGACAGCCAATTTTCGGAGGTCGGAGTTGAGCTGACCAGGGAATCGCAGACAAGTGGTAATTCCAGACATGACAGCGGAGACCAAGTGATTCAGATCGCCGTAGGATGGGTTGTTGAGTTTGAGGGTTCGCATGCAGATGTCGTACAGAGCTTCATTGTCGATACAGAAGGTCTGGTCAGAGTTCTCTACCAGCTGGTGAACGGACAGCGTGGCATTGTAAGGCTCAACGACGGTGTCGGATACCTTTGGCGATGGGACGACGGAGAAAGTGGCCATCATACGATCTGGGTATTCTTCACGAATCTTCGAAATGAGCAATGTTCCCATACCGGCTCCAGTACCTCCACCGAGCGAGTGAGTGATCTGGAATCCCTGCAAGCAGTCGCAACCTTCAGCCTCTCGACGGACGACATCGAGAACAGAGTCCACCAATTCAGCTCCCTCAGTGTAGTGACCCTTGGCCCAGTTGTTTCCTGCTCCTGACTGACCAAATACAAAGTTGTCTGAAAGATAATTAACGCGTCTCCTTTTCATCGTAGTCATTCATACCTGGCCTGAAGAGATTTCCAAAAGGACCGGCACGCACGGCATCCATAGTACCAGGCTCGAGATCGATGAGGACGGCTCGTGGCACGTATTTTCCAGCGGCAGCCTAATCGTGTCAATCGACATGTCTGATCACTTTGATACGCGTTGTAACATACCTCGTTGAAGTAGACATTCATTCGCTCCAATTGAAGGTCGGAGGTACCATGGTAGACTCCGGAACCATCGAGTCCGTGCTCCCCTAGATTGTTATTTTCGTTCTTTTGACAAGAGTCGATTCGCGTGAAAAGGCAGACGATTCTTCCTCAAGAACGACGAATCATGGTGACTTACCAGAGATGATTGACCAGAATGCAGCACCAATCTGTTTTGGGTCAGTATCCTGCCGTTTGTCGCGAACATTTATCGGTTGTGCGCACCTGGTTACCACATTGACCAGTCTGCAAATGAACCTAAGAGAAAACAGTCAGCAAAAAGGACGAAAACACGTTACGCGTGCATCACATACGATTTCTCTCATGATGAAGGATGTGTTGACGTGGAAAGAATGAGGGTGATGTGTTGGTGACCAAATGTATACCGGTCGTGAAGTGCGTGTTTTCCTTTCGAGCTCGTCCCTCAGAAGGGGGGGAGTCTGGGAACTGGCGCCGTGTCTGCGTGCACCCGCGCGGACGGGAAGTCAAGGAGGTTCGCAACCTTGGAGCTCGCTGCAGTTGTGCACAAACAAGCAACAAGACTTCAATCCCGGACCCCAACCAGGGTTTATCCACTCCTCCCCTCCTCCCGAAAGAACTTGATCAGCAAGCGCGAACTTCTGATGCGTTGCCGAAACCACGAATTATATGCTTGTAATTTTCATTTCCACCCGAACCGTCCAAGCCACTCCCGAAGCCTCTATTTATCCTCCTCCAAGTGCTTACGCGAAATTTACCAAAATCTACCCCGCGAATCTCCATGCTGACATCGATGTCGTACATTGCATATGCCATCATGCCTGTATGCTCGCTCACACGGAAAACAGAGGTAAATATACGTTTTCGTTGAACACAAGATCTGACTGCAAGTCGACTTGAAATTCGTACACATGACCCTCCCGTCCTTCAAAACACTTAAATTGGATTTGACTACGGATGGTGTGCTGACAATTTCGTTCTCGACTCCAGGCGGCAATGCCATGTCACCGGAACTCTTCCGAGAGTGGCGGGACGCGATCAGATATGCACAACAGACAGAGGCGGTGAAAGTCATGGTACAGACCGGCACTGGTCGCTACTACTCCAGCGGCAAGGATCTGAGGCCGACAATGCACGACGCATTCGAGCGGGAGATGAATGAGGAAATGGATACGCTCGAGGATCTGATCAATGCCCTGATCAACTTCAGCAAACCTTCCATCGCTGCCGTCAACGGTCCTGCCATCGGCCTCAGTGTTACCAGTCTCGCCCTCTTTGATTTCGTCTATGCCGTGCCTTCCGCCACATTCACGGTGCCCTTCATGCGGTGGGGATTCTGTGCAGAAGGTTGTTCTTCCCTGCTCTTTCCACGCCTGCTCGGCCGACACACTGCGAATGAGCTCCTGTTGGCTGGCTCTACCTTGTCCGCCGATGCTCTGAAGAGTGTTGGATTCCTAGAGATATTGGACGGGGACAAGTTCACTGATCTTGTCGCCAGCAAAGCCAGAATCCTGGCCTCGTATGATCCCGTCACCGTTCATACAACGAAGAACCTGGTCAACGAGCGCTACCAAAAGGAGCTAATGGCAGTCAACCATGCCGAACTGTCGACACTCAGGCATATGATGATGAAGCCTGCCAGCAGAAAAGCGATCCAGGATTTCGTAGATGAGAGGGCAGCAAAACAGCAAAGAAAGAAATCGAAGCTATAGTGCAATCCTTCATAGACTTGCTTGGCGCAGAAATCACTTCAAACCACTCCTCCATTATGACTGTAGTCCCCGAAAAGTCGACTAGTATATGTTTGGCGATGCTAGGAAACATCAGTCATTTCGTGATCAATCGTCGCAGGAGAACGCTCCAGGCTGGGATCTACTGTGCTCTCGTTCTGCAATCGTGGGGAAGGTTCGTCCGCAGTGTCATTGACGAGCGTCACACTCGCATTGGCGAGAACCCCCTGGTCTTGTGTTTGTGCGGGTAATTCTTGTACATCTTCCGCACGTATCAATTTCGGTCGACCGCGCTTGTCTGATGGTGCGTCCTTCCTGACCATGTCCACCTTTTCCATAAGCAGGCGTTTGACCGAGTTAGTGACCCATTCGCCCTTTTCATTGAAGATCATCTCCGTCCCGATATTGTCTGCCCAGGTCCCTCGATATACTTGACGATCGATTCTCAGGACTGGATGCGCAGTTTCAAGGCCGAGCAGGGTATAGCTCTGTGTCAAATCGGGAGCCTCGGACTGGAAGTCTATCGTGACATGGTATTCCTCCTCGTCTGTAGACATGGATTGGCTACTTAAGCATGCAAAGCAAGATAAGTGTCCTCCAAAAACTCCTCCTCATAGGGCCAACGAGCACGACAACCTTGGACGCAATAGTATATGCATAACCACGACCTGTAAATACCTATATGTACGCGCGAGTGTACCGTATGCATTGTATGGACAGACTGCAGCGTTTGCCAAAACTCCACATCCATCTCAAGAGGAATCCTGCGGGAGAAGTTGCCCGAAATGCATAAATTCGATCTTCGGGTCACTCGCCTGTCAAGCTTTGGATCTTAGCATGCTTTACAAGACATCCGACTGAAGGCTAAGCATGGATCGCTTATCAAACGACAGAAGGCAGACCACGGCATGATGTACTGAAGTGACTATCCGCCTGCTCCATGTCTGTGCCTTGGTTGAGGCAGGGTGCTGCCCAGGCAACCCAGACCGACAAAAGCAATGCAGGCGTATGGTCCGAACATGTCGCGAATGACAACCGGGTCTATTATTGGAACTCTGAAACGAAGCAATCGTCTTGGGAAAAGCCAGATGCTCTGAAAACACCGGCTGAACGAAATGGAGGCAAGGTTGCATCACAACCCATCGCGACAAAAGAGAGTGCCGAAGATTGGAAGGAATATGAAACACCAGAGGGAAAGCCGTACTATCACAATCACCTGACTGGAGTCACTACATGGGACAAGCCAGAAGTGCTCGTTGAGTCAGAGCGTGCTCAGAGGGCCTTTGCCGATAAGAGGGCTCGTGATGCCACTTCGCTGAAAGATGAGGACTTTGATGCCGAAGCACAACAAGAACTGGAGCGGCTCGATCGGATTCAAATGGTCGGTGGTGACGGTAAAATCATCTCGGCGGCGATGTACGCTCTCAGCGACGAGGCGGTGCCTGTGTTCAAGAGCACTGAGCAGGCCGAAGAGGCCTTTTCAAAGATGTTGAAGAGAATCGGAGTACAGACCGACTGGTCATGGGAGCAAACAATGCGGGCCGCCATAAAAGAACCGGTATGGCGTGCTCTGCCGACCTCAATGGCGCGAAAGGCTGCATTCGAACAATACGTCGTTGATCTGAAGAAAGCAACGATCGGAAAGCAAAAGGATCGAATTGAAAAGCTGAAGCGAGACTTTGAGCAAATGCTCATGCGACACGATGAAATCAAGTCATATTCCCAGTGGCAAAATGTCAAGGCCAATCTGGAAGGAGAGGTAGCTTACAAGGCAGCCATCGATGAAGAGGAGAGGGAGGCTCTTTTCGAAATGTACACAGAAAAGCTCGAGGAACTGGAGGCGAAGCAGGAACAAGAGAAACGCAAACAAGCTATGACGGTTCTTGCGACGTTAATGGTAGAATTAAAACTCGATCTGACGACAACCTGGAATGACGCACAGGCCGTGCTGGCTCGTAATGATGAGATTCAGAATAATCCAAGTCTGAAAGACTTACGCAAGGTCGACAAACTTTTGACTTTCGAACAGTACATTCGAGATCAGGACAGACGACGTATCGAGGATCTAAAGGCAGAAAGAAATGCTCAGCGACGGAAACATCGTGAGAATAGGAAACGGTTTGTTGCTCTGTTGACGCAATTTCGCTCATCCGGTCAGATATATGCAGGCATGAAATGGAAAGATGCACATGCTTTGTTCAAGGATCATGAAGAATATCTGGATATGGTAGGACAACCAGGCTCATCTCCCATGGATCTCTTCTGGGATGTGGTCGAGGAATTGGACCAAGATCTGAAGACCAAGAAATTTATGGTGCAGGATGTTCTCGAGGCAAAACGACAGCAAGTCAAGGTCGACACAAGCTCCGAAGAGTTTGAGGCTCTGATGCAATCAGACAATCGTACCTCGCATATATCTGAGCAAGATCTGAACAACATATATCGACAATTACACAACAAAGCTCAACGGAAGGCGGAGGAGGAGCAAAAGAACGAAGAACGCCGCATCCGTCGAAAACAGGACGACCTCAGAAGCGCAATGAGAAAGTTGAACCCACCGATAGACGTGCGTGATACTTACGAGGGAGTCCGGGTGCGAATCTCCATGTTGGCAGAGTTTACTGCACTGGACTCGGAGACGGCCAGGCAGGGCGCATTCGACAAGTACATTCGGAGGTTGAAGGAGCGCCTAGAAGAGGAGGAGGAGCGGGCCTCGCGCCGGGACAGGCATCATCACAAACACAGCCCCGTTCGTGAGCGGCGGCACGATCGAGATCGTCGCTCCTCTCGCGACTCGCGCAGGAGTAATGGGGATCGAGAACGGCACGATTCTCGACGCAGGCATAGATCCGAACGACAGGCTTCTGTGGAATATGATTCCCGATCACCGAAACGTGTCAAACACGATATCGATGCACAGAAAACGGCCTCTGGACCTGTGGACGTGTCCATGACTGATGCCCCACAAGTCAGTGCTGATGTGCCTGCTGTGAGTAATGGGCAAGTCGTTGCACCGAGTGAGCATGATGCAAATGGTCAAAGCTATGGTGAAGCCGTGCAGAAGGACGATGATTTGTCCGAGGACGGAGAGATTGCTGAATAGTATCATTCTAGATTTCATATATATACTCTACCTAGCTTCTACTGTAGCACAAGACGAATGCTCGACCGGATGTGCTTGCATTGTCAGCTGCAGCTAATGTGTCACACGCAGATTCTGCAAAATCTGTTCGGCCCCGTAATCTCCTGACATTCTCCACAACTTTGCGAGTCGATGCCAAGCCTGGAGGCACAAGTTCCGCGTTCCGGTCATCAGAAGTCTCAGTCATGAGCTACTGTATTGTGCTATGATCTAGCATAGCGTGACGATTCTGCTCGAGTCATTGATCTCAATGAAGACCACGGTATTTGGTCAGCTTGGTCGCAGCATCGTTCAAAGTCCCGCGCGATATGGCTCGTTTACACGATTCAGCACCGCGAGAGTACCGCGCAGCGATTACGCCGACTTTGTCAACAAGACGCGCTCGGTGATGTGTATTGGACGCAATTACGTCGATCACATCAAGGAACTGGGCAACACTGCGGGCAAAGAACCATTTTTCTTCCTGAAACCGCCGTCGTCGCTGGTCGCGCCCGGTAGGGGACCGGTACTGCTGCCGCGTGGTGTGAAGAGTCATTTTGAAATTGAACTCGGGTTCGTGGTGGGCAAGACGGTCAAGGACCTGGATGTATCGGATACAGAGGGGGCACTGGACGCCGTGGCAGGGTACTTTTTGGCAATCGACATGACGGCGCGCAATATTCAGGAACAAAATAAGCGTAAAGGGTTGCCTTGGACCACGGCAAAGGGATTCGACACGTACCTGCCCGTCTCGAAGTTTATCCCCAAGACCCGCATTTCCGATCCCCACAATGTCGTGCTCAAGCTCGACGTCAATGGCGTCGAGAAGCAGAATGATGCCACGAACCTCATGATTTACAAGATTCCCGTGAGTTGCGATACTACCGCGACATGATTGCTCAATCAGACTGACTTTCCCGAGGAAATCATCGCGCACATCTCATCCATCATGACATTATCGCCCGGAGACGTATGTCCACAATTGTGCCGGATAGACACTTCATCGAGCAATGACTGACACGACGTAGATTGTGATTACGGGAACGCCAAAGGGAGTCGGCCCGGTAGTGGACGGGGACGTGATGAAGGGCTACTTGTTTGTGGACAAACAGGAGATTGAAGAGGCGAGGATAGAGGTTGCCTGCGAGGACCGGCTCGGTGGCTACGTCTTCAAGGAATAGTCTCCATCTAATATGACTATCGCATGCAAGTCCTCACTTGCAATTGTAGTAAACCTCACGTCGAACAAAAAGAGTTCGGATATGCCGAGTTGCTCAGCTAAATTCCATTTCGCGGGATTTTTTGTTGCGGCTCCCAATTTGTTCAAGATATATGTTCTACTCCAACATCACGTACAATTGTTTCTGCTACTTGCAACACAAATCAAGGGAAATAAGCCAAGAAGAGAACGATAGCAAGAAAGGCGGCCGCATCAGAAGTCCTTCTCTCTCTTTGCGAATGGGCAGATCGGCGGTACTGGTGATGGGTCCTGCGGGCTCGGGCAAATCGACTTTTTGCGGCGCACTCATGTCGCACATTCAGAGCGTCGGCCGTCGCGCGCACTACGTGAACCTCGACCCTGCGGCGGACGATTTCGCGTACGCGCCTACGATCGACATCCGGGACTTGATTTCGTTGCAGGACGTGATGGAGGAACTCGAGTACGGTCCGAACGGGGGCTTGGTCTACTGCTTTGAGTTTTTGATGGAGAACCTCGATTGGTTGGATGCCGAGGTGGGCGATTACGAGGAGGATTACTTGATTCTCGATATGCCGGGCCAAATTGAACTATACACGCACATCCCGATCCTCCCCGCGCTCGCGCGACACTTGGAGCAGCAACTCAATTTCAGACTGTGCGCGACATATCTCCTCGAATCGCCATTCGTCATCGATAAGCCGAAATTCTTTGCGGGCGTCATGAGTGCCATGAGCGCAATGGTCATGCTCGAAGTACCGCACCTCAACGTCCTCTCCAAGATTGACCTCTTGCAGGGCCCTGCCGGTGCCGACTCCGACTCCCAGAATATCAGTGGCGGAAGAAGAGGAGGGATGAAACGCGCGGAATTGAAGCGATTCCTGGACCCTGACCCACTCATGATTCTCGAAGACGCAAATAACTCACTTTCGAATCCGAAATTCCACGCCTTGAACCGCGCCATTGTCCAACTCATCGACGACTTCCACATGGTCTCCTTCTTACCCTTGAGTAGTCGCGACCAGGAGAGCGTCGCCCGGATATTGAGTTATATCGACGACTGTACGCAGTGGGCCGAGGACCAGGAACCCCAGATGAAGGACGATCCCGAGGAACGCGACGACGACGACGACGATGGCGGGTACGGCGGCGACGAGTAATGATGATTGATGACAGTAACGAGTAATATGACGATCAATAATTCATGGCGTGTCAGAATGAAAAGTTGTTTTGGGACTAAAACGACATTTTTGTGTATAATACAAATTTCAATCATATGATTTTCTGTACATGCCAATACCGCTACGCTGCGCTATGCTATGCTATGCTATATGTTCGTAAGGAATTGAGTAGATGATGAAACAGACTAGCCGTCGATGAGATGCATGTACTCGTCCGCGCTGGCAAATGCCGGCAACTTGACCTTTTTCGCCTTCTTCTTCTTCTTCTCCTTGCCGTCCTTATCGTCCTCGACGGCCTCCTCTTCAATGTCCACGCCACTCGATTTGCGCTTCGTGCCGCCGGATTTCGCGAGACGATCAAAGTCTGCAAAATCCGATTGATTTCCTGCCGCATCGTCATCGTCGTCATCGTCGTCATCTTCGTTTTCGTCGTCGCCGGATGGCAAGAGGTCATCCTCGTCCTCGTCAAATTCATTCTCTTCCTTTTCGAAATCAGATTCGTCGAATTCCGGAACCTCGACCTCTGGCACCACGGCATCGTCGTCGTCATCGTCTTCAGCAGCAGAGTCAGCTAGAGATTCATCGTCATCGTCAGAGTCCGACATGCCGGCCGCGAGGTCCTCCAGGTCATCGTCTTCCATGTCTGATGCGTCCGAGGGAGCTTCGACATCTGGTCGAGACTGTACCAGTGCCTGCCACACATCGTCCTCATTCATTCCGCCATCGTCGTCCTCGGCTCCATCGCCGCCACTCTTCCTCACTGGTTTGGTCTTTTTCGTCGGTTGTTTCGACATCTTGTCGTTGAAGTAGTTGTAGAAGAAGATCTCGTCCGGAGCGACATTTTTGACGGACTGCTTGTAAAAGGATTCCGTGTTGACGGGCTGTTGATTCGAGCCAGATTGTTGCAGAATCATGCCACGCGTGTCGCCACCGGCCAATGGCTGCATGATGCTGCCGCCCTTGTTGTTGCTCTTCGTCTTGGCGTTCCGATACACGAAGCGGTCGAGAAAGTGACTCAGCGTGTGCAGGGACAAATCTGGTTTGGACGGCATCTGCTCACGAAGTAGCCATGACTGCGCAAACAGACACACCGAGGGATGAAAGTGGCTCAAGAAAGGAATGGCCTCCCACAAGGAAGTGTCATCGGCGTTACTGAATCGAGGATCCCGAGCGCGCCCATCGTAACTCTTCGGCTTCTCTTCTGCCTCGACTTTGACGGTCCCCTCTGCTGTTGCAAGTTCCTTCTTTTCGTCCTCGACCTCGGAAGGTGGCGTCAACAATTGTTCCGTGCCAATGTCCCTTTTCGTTTCTTCCGTCAGCTGGCGGATCGCCGGGACAGCCATCTCGAGCTCCGAAAAGAGGAAGAACAAGGCACAAATGAATGCCGGCCCGTGCATCGTTGCTGACTGCACCAGTCTCTTGACGAAAGCCTTTGTTCTTTCGGGCTTCCTGTCTGATTTCAAGGCCTTGAAGAGCAGGTTGAGATACAAGGCTTGTTTCGAGGAAGTGATCAACCGCGGGTCATGGATGGACTCATACAGTGTTCGGTAGAAACGATCAGCAGTCTCCTCTTTCGCGACAGCGACCTGATGTATCAAAATCAGTGCTTGTATGGAAGTGTTGAAGTTTGATGAGTGGGTAATAGTGTATAGGGTATCCAGATTCTTAGTGAAGGAGTTGTCATCGAGCTTGGAAAAGGGAAACGCACGATTGACACCAGTCAGGACAGCCGAGATCATCTTGGAATTGAGTTCTTCCTCGGCAGTCTCTGTTTGTTCTGCCATCTTCTCCTTCTTCAGTGCCTTGCGATTCTTCTTTGCATCTGTCTTGTCCTCGGTCTTGATAGCCTTAGCTGGCTCGTTTTCGTTGATGATTTTCGTAAAGAACGTAAAGTACACCTCAATCAAGTGATTAGCGACTTCCGAGTCTTTCGCAGATAGGATAGTCTGGTTCAGTGTGATAATGACATAATATTGTGCTGAAGATGAGATGGTGGGCTTGAACAAGACCTGCTCGAGTTCTCTTATGATGATATTCTTCATCAAGGGATGTGCCTGCGTCAATTGCAGACAGAAATGCGAACACTTGGACGCAATTTTCTTGTCCTTGTCACCCAATTTGTTGGTTAGTAGACGCAAAAGATTTGCTTCTTGTTCCGGCTTGTCCTTGATCAAGTCGAAGAAATATCTGACCATATGGTTTCGAGGAAACGGTAGAGGATCCATACTGAGCGCTTCCATCACTCCCAGAAGATCAAAGTAGAAGCGCTTGAGATAGTCTTCAAATGCCCAGATGATCAAATGCCGATCAGTAATGTCCCTGGCGGCTATCCCTTCTTGATCCTTAAAGTACTTCAACTTCCTGTTTGGCAGAATCGATCCCTGGAGTAAATCCTTCACAGCGCCGACCGACGAGACGGCTTCGTTCCTGCCCTTCTTCCTACACATCGAAATGAGTGCATCCATACTCTTTACCGCATGGATCGGTGATTCCTGCACGACCAGAGTCAACGCACTAACCCTGTCATTCAGTGTCCCGGATCGCATGATGGTCGATAAAAATTGTCGATCGGACGATTTGACATGAGCGGAAGTGGAATAAAGTTCATTCTCCGTAGTCAAGAGATCCTTCGCCTTTTGAAACTGGCGATTGACGACAAAGTCTGCTGGCGCATCCTCGGGTATTCCTTCTAGTGTGCTCAGAGGTAGTTCGTGCCACAAGGGTGTCGGTTCGAGCATAGGCTGCCCCTTTGCATGACCGCCAGAATGTTGCGGCTCTTCCCTCTTCGCATGAATCTTGAATTCCTCCTTAGAGTTCTCTGCTTCCTTCTTATCCTTCTCCTTCTTCTTCTTGTTTTTGTTGTCCGTCACTTCTTGCGCAGAAGCGGCAGCTTCGGTAACACCATCATCCGACACATAATCGTCATCGATCGTCGCATGATCCAGAAACTTGCCTGCGGCAAGGCCAAGTTCTCTTGCGAGCCTCTTGAGATCTTTCGCCAGGGCATCATCGGACTTGGAGTGCTTCGAACTCTTTGACTTCTTCGCCGCTCCATCTTCTTCGAGGATCGCGGGCCCATCTTCTTGGTCGCTGTCTATATTGGCAATGAGCTCGTAGTCCTCTGCATCACCACCGAGCTCTTCGATTTCCTGCAGGATTTGCTTCTTCTTGTTGAGCTTTTCATTCTTGTTCTTGCCCTCCTTGTGGCGCTTCTTCTCCGAATGCTTGAGGTCGGACATTGAGAAGCGTCCTCCCTGAAGCCGAGTCCTGCTCAGTTCTGGACAATACGATTTATAACAGGTTGTCTGTTGCAAAGCGACACCAGATGATAGAAATGACCAGGCACGCAACGATAATTTGGATGGTTATGCCACAATTTTTCAGAATCGGGAAAGTCTTGCCGCCACTGACTCCGCTCCACAAATTCTGCGCAGTGGAGAGCGAGCGTCGAAGAACAACCGGACTAGCTAGTACCATAGCTAGTACTAGTAATGCAGACAGCTCTACTCAACCACATAGACGATATAGTGGCCCGTAATGAGCAGTACTTCTCTGCTAAACTTTGCACTGCTGGCTGCTGGCAGGAGATTATCTTTGTGATAAGTTGGTCAATTTTGAAATTCATCGTATAGTCTATTTCTCCCACGCCTTGCTCAATAGAATCTGCACCGTTTGCAGAGCCTCGTACCTCAACTCGCTGTCCCCGCTGGCCATCAACTCCAAGACCTTGCTCTTTGCACCAATCTTCTGTACCGTGTTCCTGCCGTCCGGATAGTGTTTGACGAATGCTCCAATGTCGTGGCACGCAACGGCAAGCACGATCGGCTCGGAGGAAGTGGAGAGGATCCTGGCGAGGTCCTTGACCAACTTGCCGTCGTCCTTACTCAAGCTCGCGGCATTCGCTTGCCAAAACTCCTCGGATTTATGGGGCGGTGTCCACGACAGCTTGCCGGACTCAACCTCGGTCACGTACTCGTCGAAGCTCGTCATCTCCTCCTTCCTGGCGGTGAGTGTGCTCGTCAGATCGTCCAAATCCTCCCTGATATCTGGATCCTGCCACTTCCTTGCACTGAGCACTTTGAGGAATGGGAGCAATTCGGCTTGGATCATCTGATTGATATTCTTCTCGGGTGCGAGTTTCGCAAGATTTCTCATGGTCGCGACTGCTATTCTCGTGACTTTTTCTTTGATGGACGCCCTGGCTATTTTGCTCAACAGGGCAATAATGTCAAACTTGGGATTGAGCTCTTGTGCTCGTTCCTTGTCGAAGGATAGCAGCCAAATGACCAGCATAACATTGTATTGAAGTTGAATGCCTCCGTGTGATCTCAGCAGACTGACCAAGGTGTCCATGTTCGCTTGATCTTTCCAGAAGATATCCCGATTCTCTTGTGATCGTAATATGGACGATAAGGCTTGTACTGAAAGGTTCTGCAGATCTGTGTTTTGGTCCTGATCGGACGATAGACTGCGATACCATTCGAAGAAGGGAGTCAGGACAGACGCAGGCACGGTTTCGGTGGTGGCTATGAGGTAGGTCAGAACGTTGGCTGAGAGTATCGGAATCGCATCGTCCTCATTTTTCAGAAGCCTGGAAGTGGTTAGCATAGCGCAATCATAGGACAGCGATAAAGTCTCACTTGATGAAAGGAGCATATGGCATATCGTCCCCGTTGGTGGTCGATATGAGGGATCGTGCAAAGGCATCGACTTCACTGATAAAGTCTCCTGCAAGCACAAGGGTATACTGCAGGATGTCGACCCTTTTGATCTTGTTCAATAGATTCATGACGAGTTGTGCATATTCGTCGCTCTCTGAAGAGATAATCTCATGTTTGCGCGCAGCCGGCTGCTTGTCGATCGCCTTTATGCGCTTGACCTCATCTTCGTTGATGAGTGAAGCTCGCTGATAACCCTCCCAAGGTATCGGACGTGCTCTGATATTTGCCGTCAACTCATCCAGATATGGACTGATCAGTACAGAAGACATCCTCGCGCCTACACCAGCACGGGAGCCTCGTCTCAAAACTAATGCGATATAAGTGACAACCTGGAGTAGTGATTGCTAGCACTACTGCTCGACTACCGGTACGCTGAGCATCGACTTCAACTCAGATGCGACTCCCGCAATCGTCCCGCAGCCACTGACCCGAGAGTGCTTGAGCTCCCCGAAACAAACGAAACGGCCATGACCCCGGCCCAATTGCCATTGCAGATGCCATACACACAGAAGCTCGACGCAGGCGACATATCTGAATAGAGATATGACTTGAATAATGAGCGCTACAAAACATGCTACTGTAAATGACGCCGAACGAAGTGTATAATAACGTGCGCGGCGCTTGTTGATATGACAAATTGGGATATTGCTGCATGTCTGAATTGGTCGGAACATATCGAATCGTAAAATGGACCAGCCATTTATTGGTACAAGAAACCTCTAGGAGGCGCCTCTTCGTTGAACGGAGTATCGACTGGACTAGCAGTTGCAAACTCTGGTGATGAGGGTTCTTGCGGCTCGTACGTCGGCAGTGTTGCGTTACTCGAGTGGGACACTGGCCTCGAAAGGGTATTGTTCAGATCCGATGCCAGAGCTTCGGGACTCGCATCTGCCGAAATGAAGCTTCCTGCAGACCGTCGCTTGAGTTCCCAAAAAGCTTTGTAACTCGACAGTGCGTCTTCAGGTTCTTTCTTGGACGGTTTGGCAACTTTCTCAGTTGCTGATCCCTCTGCCGTGTGCGACTTTCGGTATTTGAGAAACAGCAGAGTTGCGACGCCTGCAAGTGAGCCTACAATCAAGACGATCGTCAATGCAAGAGCCCAGCCGGGAATGCCAGTGGCAGTTTTCTTATCGGTGTTGACCTCGATAACTGTGATGGGAGTAGAATCGTCTGCATCAGCATTGTCGTCGCTGTCATTATCTGAGTCTTCGTTGTCTGCATCGGTACTGTAGGAGTTGGAGTACATGGTTGTGTTTCTCGGCGCAGCAGCCGTGACCCAGTCGCTCGACGAGTCGGTGGCTACGGTCGAACTTGCCGCCTCAGCTGTCGCTGTGGCCGTGACCTCAGCGATGGCCTTGACGAGGTTGGGATTACCACCGTGCAGTTCGCCGGCAGCGTATGGTCCATGTCCAACCGCTTCGGTTGCCGTAGCGACGGCCTCTTCTGTTGTCGAGCTCACTCGTGCGGCGTTGTAGATTGCGAGCATGTCTGCGTGCAAGAGAGGTCCAGCTCTCCTGCGGACGAGTCTGTTTTGATGTGCGTTGTGAGCATGTGGGGCTGCAGACACCGCTACCAGTAGCGAGACGAAGAGTGAAAGATGCATGACAGACCGAGGACAGAGGACTCGAGGATGCTGAGCAGAAGAGGATGAGTAGACGAGGATGGGAAGGAACGGAAAGAAGTAGTAAGAGGTTGTATGAAGCACAGAACAAGTGGTGGGCAGGCAGAGGATGATGAATGAACCAGTGGAGGCGAGACTAGCATTGAGTGGGCAGCCAGGCAGCCAGACAAGGGAAGCATCCCACGGAGACAAGTAGAAAGGGCCCCGGCAGCAAGGAGAACGCGCTTCGCTCTTTGCTGCTGCTGGTGCACAAAGCTGCTGCCTACCTTACATTTTTACTCCCACGAACGGCACTGGCCACGTCCTTGCTGCAGCCATTCATCCAAGGGCTTCTGACCTCTTCCTGATATTGTTAGGTAGCTGCTGACGACCGCCTTTGTCGCAGAACGTTGGAGCGTGCGTGTGTATTGGAATGTGCCCCCAAGGGCGCGCACGATCGATCTGCTGCTAATCTGCCACCAACTGCCGCTTGCCGTTGCCTTTGCTCTCCAACTGACATTCACCAGCACTTCCCTCAACGCAGCCGACACAATGTAACTCAGGTCAAGGGGCAGTGACTTCAAAGACCCCGACCGATGCAAGGACGTGAGGGACTGCAGCTGCAGCAGGGCGACCAGCAAAGGGGAAACAGAGAGCTGGATGAAAGAGCCGGGCTCTTGTGCTTGTGGCGCATATTGTGACAAACAAGGGGGAAAAGCGGCGCAGAACTCCTGCCGATTCTGCCACTCTGCTGGACCCCGTGACAAGCTCATGCGCAATGACACAACGCACGTCAGACTACTTCGACGTTAGCTACTATCGCTAACAAGCAATCTGTATATATGTATTCACATCTCGACGAGTCCATTCCAACTGCAGCTGGCACAATCGGAGTTTGAGGTTTCAATTACTCAGGACTTTGCTATTCATCTCGAAAGATCTTATAATTACACGGGAGTCCATTCCAGCTGCAGATCTTGACTAGTAGTGTTACCTATGCCTTGTGCGACCGTGAACCACAAATAGACGCACGCACACACGCACGACGCACCCGTCACCGTCCGGCCGCAACACACCATCATATGCATATGCATGCATGGTCAGGAATGTTTCGGTGTGTTCGTAGCGTAATGCACATACCTCACCTTGATCCTTGGAAATCATGAACGCTCTGATGCCCGAGTAGTCTAATAATAACACGACTCGTGCTTGTTCATACGCCAAGATTAACGGTCGATCGCAACCGTAGCCAAATGATCGCACGTACGTACGTTCAACAGCTGCACGTCAGGAATGTATGTGTTCTCCGAGCGGTCCGTTGTCATTTCGCAAGACTGGTTCGTGTTATTCTTAACTGTGCACATTGACCATGGACTCAGAGCATCCGTAGCTCAATGAATACGTTGTTGGATCTGGATACCATGAAAGACAACAGGGAAAGGTTGTATTGGTCTTCACCTGGCAACCAAAATACCATCTTGCAAAATCTTGTCATTTGATCTCCCCTGTATTCAATTTACAGGTTGGCAATGACCAGGTTGGTCTACAACTGCTGAGTCAGGATACGTTCAGAGAATCTGCTGTCATATATACCATTTGTATGCATGTAGCTATCGGTAATTACACTGTTAGTCCATCTATATACACGAGGTCCATGATACGCTCGCGCTCTAGTGACGTTTTGCTATGCCGAGATTGTCACCATAAAGCGCCAACATTGCTATGCTAATTAGAGACTAGCGTCCTGCAATTCGCATTCCAGCCGGGCTCAACCGGGCACAAGGATTGCTTGCGAGCGCAACTCCCTCATTCGCAGCGGAGCATAATCATGAGATCTAGAACGAGTGCTGATCTAGCTTGCAATTACTGCAGGTTCTCCTTTCCTTGCAGGCTCTTCCTTCATGTCGGGCTCTTCCGCTTTCGTAGAGTCTACTGATTCCTTGTTGACCTGTCCGGTTTGCCCGTCCTCTGCTGTGTTTGTGGTGGTCGTAGAATTTGGAATCTTCGACTTCACTCCGGTGTGTATGGCGGCCACTCCAAACGTGAGATCGCGATAACCCTTGCCACTGACGAGGAATCCCGCATCCTTGATCATTTGCGAAAACTTCTCCTGATTCGGAAACTTGGCAATGGACTCAACCAGATACTGGTACGAATCCCTATCGCCAGCGACAATCTGCCCCATGATCGGGATGACTGAGAAACTGTATTGCTGATACAGGGCTGCTAGTGGCGCTGGCTTGACTGATGAGAACTCCAGGCAGGCAAAGACTCCGCCTGGCTTGAGCACTCTGTATGCTTCCGACAAAACTTGGTCGATATGTGTGCAATTTCTAATGCCGAACGCGATGGTATACAGATCGACAGATTCAGATGGTATGTCAGTCATCTTCTCTGCATTTTGTACCTTGAAGGATATCCTGCCAGAATCCTTATATCTCGTTTCCAGAGCTCGTTTCTCACCAAATTTCAGCATCTCAGGGTTGATATCCACAACTTGCACCTTTGTCTCGTGGTCAAAGTTGATGTCTGTCGCATGATCGAGATGACGAAACGCAATATCGCCAGTACCTCCTGCTACGTCCAGAATTGACATTGGCGCGAAATTCCCTCTTGAACCTGGGTTGAGTGATCGCACAAAGTCGTCCTTCCACAATCGGTGTATACCCAAAGACATGACATCGTTCATTCGATCATAGCTCGAAGCGACCGAGCTGAACACTTTGCCTACCAAGCTCTCCTTGATAGCTTCGGGTACAGTCTGGAATCCAAAGTGTGTCGACTTGTCATCATCCGCCGAAGGAGGAGGAGGAGTTTGTGTAGAAACTGATCGGCATAATGTTCGAGAGCAGTATGTCGTTGCACGGACGAGAGACCGTCTGCAGATCATCGAAGAAGAAAGCCTGAATGCTATGGACAATGTTGAAGCAAGACAACTTTTGTATATGCGCGTCCTTCAAGAGTGCACAACTCGCAAGAAACTCGGCATCGGGAAAGAGGCTTCGGGCCGATATGAATTTTGGTGGATGACGAAGCAGCGCCACAAGAACTTTCGCAGCCCATCTCGTCGCGCAAGCAGTTCTACCAAGACCGTGGAAACAACTCGAACGAAATGATTCACGGTCGGTTTCATCAGCTCGCAAGACCTTGCGAGTTCACTCAGCATATATCACTGCTTTAAGGAGGGTCAGGCGAAGTTCACTCGTACAGACTGCGCACAAGCTACACATCCACTTGAATGCTGTTGCAACAGACATGTCTTGTATCAGAACAAAACATCAATGAGGCGACGGACAAGGTCATCCTGCCACAATCTTTTCTCGATGCCATATTGCGCGAATACACAAACAAGGATATGCCCTCGCCCCTGACATTCGCGGTCAACGTCGGGACCCGGGAGACACATGTCGGTGTTCGCGAGTTTAGTGCACCCGAAGGACTCGTCATCATGCCCACAATGGTCAGCGAGAACCTGGCTGTCAAGGGTGGCATGCGAGTCACTGTAACATTGATTGACCTCGAGAAAGGCGAGTCGGTCAAGTTGCGACCATTGACGGCAGAGTACGACCTCAATCAAGACTGGAAGGTTGCACTTGAGGGCGCTTTCAGATCACAGTTTACCACGTTGACGCGTGGCGATGTGATTCGTCTCGCTTCAGGCATGCGCTTTCTCGTCGATGAAGTTCTTCCAGCAAACGCCGTCTGTATTGTCGACACCGATCTCGAAGTCATTCTCGAACCAATGTCGGAAGAGCAAGCACTGACGACTTTGGCCACCACTGAAGCTCATAAGAAGACGACCAGTACACTGACGAATATCTTCTTGGATGAAGACCATGAGCGTCCTGTTGGCGCGAACGAGACGTTTCTCTTGGATGAATGGGATCAGAATGCGCCTCTGAAAGTCACCATTGACGGCTCGATGCCCGATATGTGCTTGATTATTGGTGCTAGAGACGAACCAATTGACATGACTTACAATTTGTGGTCCGATCTTTGTTCTAAGGAGCATAAAGAGATCGTCATACATCCATCCACCATGCCGGCTGGAATATCAGGCTTGGCGATCAAAGTTATCTCTGATGAAGGGTCTGGCTTCTACAACATCAAAGCATCACAGCAGGTCATCATTGATGAAGCCACCATAGGAGTAGAGGTGCCATTACTTGGTCCTGATGAAGTCACATGCTCGAATTGCCTGGTCATCGTGCCCAAACGTTCGCTCGTCTTGCACGAGCGCCATTGTCTGCGAAACCACAGGAAATGCCCTCATCCAGGCTGTACATATATTCTCAAGAAGGACTCTACCACAAATCACTGGCACTGTCCCGATTGTGCCGAGTCAGGCGAGGGATCTCTACCACTACACCAGGCACGATACCATACCGAGCAGACCTGCACATGCTCCCGCCAATTCCCAGACCTTCGGTCCCTCGCTCGCCATCGAGCGACAATCTGTCCCTCGAAACTACACATTTGTCGATTCTGCCACCTTTCCGTGGAACAAGGCGACCCTAACGCAGTCTCTTACCACGACGCCGCCACCGGCCTCTCACTGCACGAATCCACATGCGGCTCAAAGACAAGCACCTGCGACTCGTGCGGCCGCCCTTGTCTCCTCAAGAACCTCGCCGTCCACAACCAACTCCACGACTCCCTGCGCATGACGCACACCACACCACGTATCTGCCACAACCAAAACTGCATTCGACCCCTCCCTTCTCCTCCCTCCAACCAACCTCACCATAGTAGCGGGAGGAGCAGTAGGGCCGGCGGCAGCATCAGGGAAATTTTATGCGACACCTGTTTCGGACCACTCTACAGTGCCGCACAGGACGACGAGTCCGGCACTAAAATGACGTCCCGCATCAAGCGACGATACGCGACTCAATTAGTGACGGGATGCCGACGCCCCTCCTGTCGAAACACCTACTGCGCCACGGCGACGGGCACCAAGATGTCTTATGGAGAAGCACTCAAACGCGTCGACCAGCTCATGATCAAGGCTAGTTGCGATGGAGAAACCGTCTGGTTTTGTGTCGAGGAAGGCACGCAACGCGCACGACTGGATGCCGAAATGATCGAGTGCGAGGGCGAGTATGCCATCGAGTGGTGTTGTCGCGCCATGGACTGGGCTGGAGGGGACGTGAGTAAGGCTCGTGGGTGGTTGTCCCGCGAAGCCGTCAAGAAGAGCGAGATGCAATATTGACGATGTTGACGACGACCTAATCATGACGAGCATTTGTACACGCGAGCGAGCATTGATTGTTGCACGATTGATGATGATTTTTGTATAGACATCGTTGGCGTTCCTTAGAGACTCTAATGATACAGTAATTATAATGTAAAATATATGATTGCCGACACTTCATGCCGTGCTTGGGAAAGCATCATGCTCTAATTTTTATGGATTGGCCTGCAATCCGACCTTTGCCATGCTGATACAAGACTATCCTGTGATGCTCAACTCGAGAGTCCAGACCCTCCTCGCCCATATTTTGACATTGGGTACCGGACCGTCAGCTGTTTGCAAAGGCCCAGGCGTCAGGGCGTCCCACCAGCACTTTCGTGCTGGCTTGCGCCAAAAGAGAAGCAATTTTTGACTCGTTGCAATGGCAGTCGACGATTCCCTCGGACTCAACAAGGCTAGTGCCAGACTTGTGACGCATGCCCTTTGTGGTTCTAGGTATCGCTTTGCCCAGTCGTCCTGAGCGTCAAAGCCACTCGCACAGAGCATGTCGATCAAGTGTTGCTCGGCCGTGCCTTGTCCGTCTGATGAGTTCTGCCGCCTCAGGCCATCGAAGATGGATGCATTCGTTACCAAGTAGCGACCGGCAGACGCTCTGAGCTGTGAAGTCTGATGAGAGGCTAGACCTTTGGGAGGAATGATGTAAAAGTCGAGGTCTTCTTTGAGTACGATGATGGCTGCTTTGCCTGGCATCAGAGCTGGATTCTGTATAGGTACTGGAGGAGGATTGCGCGTAGCATCACCAAAGAATTTGAGAACGTATGCCAGTGTATCAGGGTCAAACTAAGGATTTAGTGCTTCGATCAGATATTGATAAGCGTGGTACATACATCGACGGGGACTTTCGAGTTTGTCTGATCTTCGAGCATCAGACCATTCGGAAAGAGACACAAGAGAATGGTCTCTGGCAAGGCAGTGAGCTCTTCGCGAGGTAGGTCGAAATTCGTGCCTCTCACGGAGAGACCGATCAGAACTCCATTGTCGTCAGTGCTCGAGCCAGGATCGGAGGAAAATATAGGGGCATGTGAAGCTGATACCGAGGTGATGGGTGAGCTCATGGAAAAGCTTCAGCTTGTCTATGCTCTATCTGCTGGCGTATAGATCGCAGATTTGTTATTGTTGTGCTCAGAAGCAGGTCTATTATGTTTCACGCTTCTTTTACGGTTGGTGCGAGGTATGCTGGCTGCCAAGGTGAACGTCTCGCGACTTGATAAGACCTGCGAGTCGTGCTTAACGATAGGAGAATGCTCGCTCTGGAGGTCTCAACACATTCTGTAGCCTTCAAGGTTATTCAACCACCAACAGGCTCTATGATGATGTCGGTAACCTCTCACCCACCAAGACGATGGGCACCTCGCGAAGAGGCTGATGGCAAGACTCGTGCATCGCGCTTCTTTGTGGAGACGAATTCGCTGCCCAACTGATCATGATCAGGGTTAGGCATCGGTTGCAATTTAGGGCGAGCAAGTCGCTGTTCGATCAGTTCTGCAAGTTGGTTATGGAGAGAGTTGATGGTCTCATGGACGTCAGCTTCGACGATTGTGATTGTCGTTGCTGTGATTGCTATTATACACGACAAGGTTCATATAGACGCCAACGCCTATGCTATGCAAAATCACCATCGCTCATATTTCCCTACTCTAATCTCAGACCGTCCGCATGAGCGTCTCGAGGACCGATCTGTTGATGTCCGCACCACTCGGCTCCTGACTCGCCGCTTTCTGCTGAGCTTCAACCACTTCAGGATGGAGTACATTGTATCGCTTGCACAGCAGTTTTGCCGGGTTCCATACTTCCGTGCTCCTTGTCAGATGACCATACCGCCCTTCACGTGCCGCCTGAAGTCGTTGTGCATCGATGCCCGAACCAGGGTTCTCGGCAGTGGAGTCCAACTCGGGCCCACTTGGCAAGTCCTTGTGCACCGAAGAGGTAAACTTTTGCGACATCGCGCTTGTCATGGGCTTGTACATCATTGCACACTTTTTGAATTCTTCGCATTCTGCACGCCATGTATCTGGCTCGAGGTCACCTTGGCGATGAGGACCTTGTGCCAGGCCGGCCTCGATTCGTAGATATTGCTGGTAGCGCTCGTGCTTGGCTGTATTATTCGTGTATGGTGTAAACGTGCTCTTCAGTGCTAGCTGAGCGATAGAGTTCCCAATGCTTGCGATAGGACTACTGATCTCCTGTTTTCGACGCCACGGAGGTATCTTTTCCGGCATTGTCGGCACTTGCTGTTGCCATGGCGGAATCGAACTTGAAGTTCGTGTGTCATGCACCTTTGAAATGTCATGTTGCAATATTTGCGGTGACTCATGACCTGAGGCAGTGGCCGTCACACAGTTTTGCCAATCGCCAATGCTAGGTAACTTTGCGAGTTCAGGCTGTTTTGGAGTCACACTGTCAGAAGTACGAGCAGGCTGTATTGTCTCGGGTTCTGGCGCAGGGTTCTGCAGCACTTTTTTAGGTTGAAATACGTGTTGATTTGCCGCACTCTTTTTCTTCTTCTTCTTTGTTAGGATCTGATCATACCTAATTTTGGGCCCGATATCGAACCCGTCGATATCCTCGTCATCTTCATGCTGATTGAACGGCTTGAGATTGGCACGTTTCACTTGCTTGTCAACCAGAGCTATTACGGAGTTTGATGGTCGGACATCAGGTGCTTGGTCTATTGATGGCGGAACGTCAGTAGATCTCGGCGCATCGGGCACTGGAACGTCATCAATAACCGTCGTAGCTTTGGCTGCCGCTTCAGCACGCAGTTTGAGCGCGCGATCGTCAATAATTTCAGCCAAATCCTCCTCATCCATAAAATCCACGGCTTTCTTCTCGGCAATCTTGTGTCTCGATGTCCTGGAGGAAACAAATGTCGTTGGCGTCCATCCCTCTTTCGAGCCCACCGTGTTGAAGTACCCGGCACTGTATCCTCCAGTAAAGGCACCATGAAGTCTTTTCCTCCCTCGTTCGTCCACCACTTCCTGTTTCCACACCGGCACTTGCTCGCCATATTCGACCTGTGCTGCATCTCCAGACAGCACTAGGCTACCTGGCTCGGCTGGGTCGAAGTTGTCAGCAGGAGCCTGTCGTTTGCGTTGTCTGCTATTGTGATACATTCGGTTGTGTCATCAATGCTCAGGATTCCATCTTCTTCTGGATCATGCAATGTGTTCACACAACTCAGCGCTTGTCGTATAGGGACGATACAGCGATGTCTACGCAGCTCACAACTCCTCGAATGGCTCTTGGTACGGCACTGCTAGCACTAGAACAACTTTTGGGAGATCATACCGTATGCATGATTCCCAAGTATGGCTCCATAATTACTGTTCGCACCGAAGATTTGCCGTACCATTTTTGGCACTTCATCACTGGAGAGCTTGAAGTATCTATTGCAACAAGCTGTAGTACATTCAGGCAGCCCGACAAGGACGATCAGAATCGTGTCCTCTTGTCAGGTAGTCAATTGGAATGACGCGACGTTCTGTGAACCAGCGCGAGATGATCTTGACCGCGCCGTAGAGGTGCCATTGGCGGAGACAGTTCAAACACGATCCCAGCAGTCAGGGCATGTATTCCTCCCAGTCTCCGCGACAATTTTGACACGCGACTATTGTTTTGCAGAACAATAAGACTTCAGAGACTCAAATGGAGGTTTTCAAGCGTCAATCCAGCCAAGACCTTACACGATCGCGCTCCTATAATTCATTTTTGGAATCTCAATCCCAACTTCCTCCGCTATATAACAGACCGGCACATCTACCACATCAGCAGTCATTCTCGGCACTGCTGCGACCAGGCTCCTCAAGAACAAATTCCGCCAAGAATCTCAAAGTCATTGGAAAATCACTTCCAGGAACACCCGACATAACCTCGGATGAGGGATCTGATGCAGGCTACTTTTCGACGTTTAGTGGACCAGGATATCTCAAACCGAGTATCGTGCCTACGTATGAATATTATGGGTTCGTTCTCTACCTGAGCTCGACCGTCTTGTTTGGACTATACTTGATATGGGGTTTGCTAGGTCCACAGGTCCTGGAAGATTGGATTGGTGATCTTGGATATCCTGATCGATGGTGGGCCTTAGCAATACCTGCTTGGAGTGTTGTGGCTCTGATCTACATCTACGTGGCATTGGCATGCTACAATACGCAAGTGTTGACTCCCAAGCTAACAGATCCGAGGACTATTACCGACAGTCATGCTAAAATATGCCACAAATCTGATGCAGACAAATGGAACCAAGGCACAGATGCTGTTCTTGATTTGCCGATTGGTGCTGTCTGTGACGCACTGTATAATGATGGCAACTGCAGTGATTATGATAGCGACATCAATTGATCACTCTAAAATCGAAACCGTGTTTCTCCAATCCTCGCTCTGGCCGAGCAACATTTTTCGTTGCCCATCGCCCTTCCCGATACTTCTGAGAGAAGTAGTATAATCATGTATGCATCGTGGTATGCATATATGGACCCCTCGATGCTCGATTGGAAGTGTACCCCGATATCTGTGCACAACCGTGCCCTGGACGGTGAGGACGGCCCGATGTTCTGCCGTCAAATAGAATTTGTCTCCCGCGCGGTCCACAACCCGAGGTGTTTCCCGATGAGTCCCTCGAAGGTTGACATCATCCAACAATATTCTTGCCTATTGAAGAACACGCAACACGCAACTACTTACGTGCAGCAATAGACGACTAATAGAAACAATGTTTGCCAGATTAGCTTCACGATCCCTTTCGAGACAAGCACTTGCTGTCGGTATAGGTGCTGCATCATATGCCACGTATTCTGTCACTCGCCCCATCTACCTTGATGGCACATTCGACAAAGTCAAAGAAGCGGCGTCAGATATTGGGGAAAAGATCAGCTCAAAGTCGCCCTTGAAGCCGCAGAGTCCTGCGGGTATTCCCGGCGCAAAGACCTCCCACAATCCCTCAACATCGATGAACCATGGTCAGACGGCGGGCGAGTCTGACGACAAACAAGCCGATCCGCTCGTTTCCGCACAAAAGAACAGGCAAAAGGCTTCTGGAAACAGCACCAACAACGACGACAAGGCTCAAAATGCCAAGAAGGGAGGAGGTACCGGCGCCAAGATTAGCAGTGGTCACGAGCTCGATTCAGAAGGTCAACGTGTGCCGACACATGACGGCATCAAGTCTTCCTCGCAGCCAAAGAAGGAGAGCAAATCGACCAAGTCATCAGGCTCGAAGGATAGTCCTCTGAACGAGACTGCTGCCGCGGGCATGCAGGAAAAAGTAGGCGAAGCCAAGAAAGAGGAAGCCTTCAATGAGGAGACTGGCGAGATCAACTGGGACTGCCCGTGTCTGGGAGGTATGGCCCATGGCCCTTGCGGTGAAGACTTCAAGTCTGCCTTTTCGTGCTTCATCTATTCCAAGGAGGAACCGAAGGGATCAGAGTGTCTCGATGCATTCAAGAAGATGCAGAGCTGTTTCAAGGAGCACGAAGACATTTATGGAAACCTGGTAGATGACTCTGAGACTCCCGAGGGTAAAGTTGTTGCATAGATTGACGAGACGAAAAAGTTATCCTACGACGATGTATGCGACAACGACGAAAAAAGCATGTAGTCTGTAATTTATAGCATAAAATGGAAAAACGTCCCCTTCTACTGCGAAATTGTGCTCGGTACATACATGAAGATATTATACAGTGAAAACAGAAATGCGCGCCAATGCATGAATAGTCCGGTCAAGTGTAGTGCCCACAAGTTTTCAGTCGCTGTCTTCGCCATTGTCGAGAACTTCATCGTAGTCGTCCTCTTGCACATTGTCCGGCTCCTGTACTACATCCTCGAGACGATCGGCCACAATAGAGTCGTCTGGGTCACCGGCTTCTGCTTCTTCCGGCTCATCATCCTCGTCTGCTTCTTCTTCATCTTCCTCGTCGTCATCTTCCGCATCCTCATCATCCCCTTCCTCCTCTTGACCGCCGTCCTCTTCTTCACCGCCCTCGAGCATTTCGGAATCGTCTCCGTCTTCGACACGAGTTCTTTTGGACGGAGGCAGGGATCCATCTTCTTCGTCCCCTCCATCACCGCCTTCTCGTACCTCACCATTTGCGGCGTCCTCCTTGACTGCTTTATTGCGCTCCTTCTTGGCCTTATTGTCCGCTTCCGTCTGTTCGTGCGTCTGCTTGAGATCGGCCACGAATCGCTCGAACTCAATGACCTTGAGTGCCTCAAAGACGTCTGCGGGCATGATAGTCTTGCGTTTCTTGGAGAAGGCAATTTCGTTGGCGTGGGTGGTGAGGTAGGAGATGAAGACGCTGCTGCCCTTTGCGAGAGCCGTGAGTGCTTCTTTTTTGATGGCCGTGTCGACGTGCAGGACGGTCCTGGCACATGCCTTGATGGTCGATCGAGGCATGATTGACTCTTCAAAGGTCGGTATACGTTCCGGCATGGCTAGTCTTGAGGATACAGTTGAGCAAGAAGGGCGAAAACAGTCTTTTCAATAGCAAACTTGAAGAGGTATTGTAGAGCTACGAAATGCGCATTTACGCGTGCAGAGTCAGAAGTGAGCGCGTTCTGTGTGACGGAGAAGGCGGGCGGCTGAAGGAGGGTAACTTCGGTTTTGCGGGTGCAGCTGCTGCAGCAACAGTAAATATCCTCTTACAGCGCTCCATCTATCTTCTGACTTGGCTGCTATTGTTCACTGTTTGGTTGTATGATGATTGCTTGATTCGGGCATCAATCTGGGCGACTATACATTGCGCCATCTCCTGAGCAAATGCACCATCTGATTGGGGTTGTCCTGTCAATCTACTATTGACAGCTGCGTGCAAATCCGACACCTTTCAATGCTTTAGTATAATCACGACGACCTTGTCAAAGACCCGCGAGGTTGAATCATGGGATTTGCAGCCGCGATCAAGCGGTTGCCGATGGGTCTCAGTCCCGCAGGCATGACTTGGGAGGACTGGAAGCCAATTTTGCGAAGTGCGCTCGCGGCATGGATCGGCCTGCTCTTCATGCTGATCCCACGAACCTTGCGCTTCCTCGGTCAGGCAGCGTATCTCGTGCTCATTGTCGCCAGTGCGGATCCGCCGAATGGGCCGGTGGTGAAGGTCGTGTATGATTCAGCGTACAATTTGTTGTACGCAGCACTCTCATGGGCCTGGTATATTGCTGCCTCAAAAGCAGCGACGAATGTGCGGACGCATGTATACGAGGACCCTGTTCAAGGACTCGCGAGCTTGCCAAGATTCCAGTGCTCTGGGTCGACGACGACTTGCTTTCAAGACGCAATCTTTGCTGGCCAATTCATCGAGGCGAAATCGTCAATCGTCTTTGGCGTATTCTTCTTCATCGCGATAGTTTTCTACCTCTATCTCAAAGTGACCATACCCACACGACCCATACCAATCATCCTCGGTCTGGTCTCCATCATCGTACCGATGGCGTACGGACCGTTGTTTCCGTACTTTTATCCGACGCTGGGTGAAACAATCTTCTATCCTTTTGCCGTGCAATCTGCCGTCAACATTGTCCTCGGCGTGCTCATCTGGCCACGGTCCATGAATCATGCATACATCAAGAAGGTGCAAGGATTACTCAGCACGATTGATCGAATAACGTCAATGCAGCAGCGCATCCTCTTCACTGATCCACGAAACCATGACGAATGGGACAAGCTAGAAGTTATCAAGGAACAAATTCGAAGCGCCAAATCAGGCTTCGCGGCATTTGGGCCGGTCGATGCGCTTCTGATCCGTGAATTCCAATACGGCAGACTGAGTGCCGAGAATGTTCGTAGCTTGACCTTGAGTTGCAGAGACATCATTCTCAAATTCGGTGGTCTAAGCATATTTTATGATCTGGTGACGCAACAAATGTCTGCTTGGAACGAAAAGACGCAGGAAGACTCACACTCAAGTACTCCTGCGAGCGCTCCCATAGACCTTTCAACGTCCCGTCCGGAGGATGATCCTGATGAGGAGTCTGGCTCACTCACTCCAGTAACTCCTTATTCTGCACGAAACTCTCGCGAAGACCTATCTCGTGGTGCAGTAGCGGCAGACAGTCACGAGAAGTTAGACCGCGTGTCGGAACAATTGACCAAAAATCCACATCGGAAGCCTAAGAAGAAACATGCACATTTCAAAATAAGATCACCCGGTCATCACCTGCTTCACAATGCACTACACCATCAATATCGACCTGTAGGTGTGTTCGAGATGCACCACTACGGAGAACGCGAATCGCGATTTCCCCGCCAGAACGAAGCGGTATTCCTGCTCAAAATGCTTGGCCTGGTCAGCGAAAGCACAAAAGAGCTTTTCGCCGCCATCAAGCTGGCCATCACAGCAAACAGCACATTCTTGAATGATCTTAACAAAGACAGACTTGTCAATCGAATGTTGTGGCGCAGACGTCCTGAAAGCAATGTTCTATTGCTACGTAATGCCAGAGATTCCTTGAAATCAGCCATAGAGGAATTCTCGACCAAAGGCCGTCTAGAACAGTTACAACCCTATGACTTTCTGGAGACTCATGCACATGGGAAAATTCCGCATAGGTTTGTCAATAGAGCCATTACACAGAACCATACTAACACATTAGACCTTTGCTACGTATGTTCTACCTCGAGTTCATCATGATCAGAATTGGCGAGACGACGCTGAAGATGACTCAAAAGTGCCTGGACCTCGAGCTGGACGCATCAGAACCGAAATGGCATTTCCCCAGTGCCTTTTTCGGCTGGGACTTTCGCAGCATCAGCGAGCTCTCGCAAGCACCCTTCGTCAAGCGCAAGACACCCTACGATGAAGATGTCGAGGACGAGATGATGGATGTGGATGACCCTCTTCAGACGGAAATCCGGGATCCTGATCACGGACCTCCGAGGCATTGGTATCACCTGCTGGGTGCCGCATTCATCAGTGCCATCAGAGTCTTTTCCTTGCCTGCAGTGCGCTTTGCAATTAAAGGGGCAATCCTGGTGACCCTCATTTCCTTGCCAGCTCATCTTCGACGCTCGGCGGGATGGTTCTATCACCAGCGTGGTGTCTGGGCCGTCATCATGGCGTCCTTTACTCAAGCACCGTTTACGGGCGACACGATATTCTCCTTTGTCTGGCGAGCCTTTGGCACATTTGTCGGTGCCACATTTGCATGTGCTTTGTGGTACATTGGAGATGGGAATGGGCAGGGACAACCCTACGGACTTGCGGCCACCATGGCAGTGGCATTCGTGCTGTTGATGTACATCAGGATCCGGTGGGTCGTCATCAATCCGCAACCCGCAATCTTCCTCGTGATTACCAATTCCCTCATCATTGGCTATTCCTGGCAGGACAGTCACCTGCCGACACCGGCGAGCGTGGGTGTCGGTTTTTCAGCGGCATGGCGACGTCTCGTCGTCGTCCTGATTGGCATTTGCGCAGTCTTCATCTGGAGCTTCATCCCGAAACCCACCACTGGGCGACAAGTCATTCGACGTCGCCTGGCGGCGGGCACTTTTGAAATTGGCAGCATCTTTGTGCGCATCTCGAATTGGGCGCGCAACTCGCAGCGCAAAAAGGGCGAGGAAGAGGAGATTCGTCGCATGGTGGTCAAGGCAAACAATAAATTACTCATCATCACGCAACGCCTACAATTCGCATCATACGAACCACCCATACAGGGTCCCTGGCCACGCGCAAAGTACGAGCGTCTCCTGAACCTGCAGCGCGAGATTCTCGACCTGCTGAGCTCATTCATGACGAATTTGACCTACATGGACCCGGCGTGGACGGAACCGATGCTGCGTCGGACAGGGTGGTACGATCGCGACTTGGTAGGCGACTGTCTCGCCGTGATCTTCATGGCCGCAAATGCCGTCAAGACCGGCGTGGCCATCCCACAGACCGTGCCTTCCCCTTTAATCGATCGCTTCTACGACCGCATGGAGCGATTGCAGGAGTCCCAGGCCGAGGGATCATTGCCGCGCGTCATTACGCGCGAGACGATGGAGGATCCCGGGTACGCTTCCTTCGCCGTCGGCAGTGTCGTCACGTTCGCCATCATCTCACGCATCGATTCACTCCTCTTCATCACCAAGGAACTCGTCGGCGAATTTTGGCACACCACGCACTTTGCCGCCAATGACGCCGCCCGAGTCCATCAATCCTTGCTTGCGTGAAACACTTTGTATGTATTATCATATATATCAATCCTCGATTAGCACTAGCACTAGCGTATGGCACTGATCGTCTCGACTCGTTAATGTACTTTTAGACGATTATGAACAACTAAGAAGAGATTTCATCCCTATTACTCGACTTGATGAATCTGTCCACTCTTGACGTCGTAGATGTACCCCGTGACGGGCACGTCGAGCGTGAATCCACTCTGTCGAATAATTTCGACATCGTCACGCACGCTCTGCCGCAAATCGGTAAACGGATGAAACTGTAGCCGATCCACCTCTGCGGCGCTGGTGCTGGTGGAGGACGCAAATTCGCGCTTGAGCTTGTCGCGCAAAGTCTCGTCGTCAAACGTCAGCATGCCACAATCAGTGTGATGGGAGGACGACGACTTCCCGCGTGCCGAGCAACTGTTGCGAAATCACGAGCGATCGCATCGCGCGTCCACCGCACGACCGCCCGCATTGCGAATGACGTGCGCATCGCCTTCCTGCAATCCCAGTGCCCGAAAGACATCCAGTTCGCGCGTCCATGCATGCCAAGACGGCCACGTTGCGAGCAGGCGGTAGCGGTAGCGAGCCGTGCGCAAATGTCGCTGCGTAAGACTCGTTTGCAGTCTCGAATTCGCGCGCTACCGGACCCGATATAGTTCAGCTGAGCCAAGTCTCGAAGGCGTTCGAGTTCAGTGGTGCTCCGATCTGGCGAGCAGCTTTGAGCCTCTTGTACGTCTCAAAGGGCCATGTACTCTACATTTCCTTGTCTAATCACGCCATGCCGGGGTCGGCTCCACATCTGAGCATCTGATGCTTAAATTGTGGAGATGAAATAGATGCGCGAGCAAGCAAGTCATGACCTTTGACCAATGGATATTTGTAGGAATCGCTCGGTCCGAGTGAGGGTCCGGCCAATCAATAGTGAGTTGAGTGCATTGACTGGATTGACGCTACTGAATTGTGTATAGCAATCTTGTTGTAACAATCTGTGTAGTTGTTGTAAGAGCACTTGGTTGACGAACGAGCGCGATAGCAAGAATCCCCGTGAAGTTTCAGTCAACCTGCTTGCTGATGACCTCGCGAGTGCCTGACAGCCAGAGCTCGATGCACAACTAGTACTGCGTCGACCGGCAATTCTCGCAATGCTGGAAGGACTTAGTCAGGCCGTGGCAACTGCGGCTAAATCGGCAGATCCTGCTCAGCGAATCAGATTTGCATTTCGTCATTGCATCACCACCACCAAACTCTTTTCCCCCACAATACACATACCGCAGAACTATTTATTTCCTGCTTGAATACACGTAAGCTTGAGAGCACAAGCAACCATGTCCGCCAAATCAGCAGCAGGTCTGACGATTTCCGAGGCAATCAAGCGAGACCACCGAGACCTCGAGCGCTTTTACGAGAACTTTGGTAAATGTGCTGGTGACTTGAAAGCTCAACAAGGCTGGGCCAACCAGTTCATTTGGGAGAATGCTAGACATGCCGGTATGATCGAGAGTCTCAATAGCGAGTATGATTACTGATTCTGTAGTGGCCGAAGAGATTGTCGTCTATCCATACATGGAGAAACATCTGCCCAATGGTCCAGAAATGACGGAGAATGACAGATTCCACCACCAGGAAATTAAGGAGCGACTTGCCACATTGCAAAGCACCAATCTCGAGAAGGAGCCCGGTCTTTACCAGCAGCACTTTAATCAACTCTTCCAGAAGCTTTCGGATCATGTAGGTCATGAAGAAGCAGAAGATTTGACTGCACTGGAAGCTGCAATTGGCCACGAAGAGTCCTTGAAGCTCGCAGATGAATTCCAACGAATAAAGAAGTTCTTGCCGACCAGAAGTATCACACAGGCTCCAAATCATCCGGATGATGGTCAGACATTAGCTGCATTCATGGCCAAGCCTGTAACTGCCATCGCCGATATGTTTAGGACATTCCCCAAGTATCCTGATGCAAAGCTATAGTTGTGGCGTGTAGGCATAGTTCAATCATGTGCAGTCATGTTTTCTTTCGTGCTCCTCTGTCGAAGCATTGTAACACAGTCAAGCGTGTGAGATTACCGCTTCAGCTTTGTCCGTTCGAGCTGTTTGGCTTTTCACGACTGATGCTCTGCTTGCCAATCGCGATCAATGCAGACTTGAGCTGTTTGTCAAGTTCGTCAGGCTCTTCTAGGGAGTCATCATCAGCTCCGTCATCTAAGCGTCTTGCTTGTTCACCGAGGATCCAGGCCTCCTTGACCTCCCTTACGATCGTCCGCAGATCTTCTGCTGCGTTGACCATTTGATAGGCATGATTCTGTATCTGAAGTGAAGTCGCAGCTGCAGTGGAAGCAGTACGTCCTGTATCATCCTCCCTTTCCATGCTCAAGACTGCGATTGCCGAATACCGCGCCAGTAGGGACTCTGTCGCTTGATCGACTCGGGATATCAAAGCATCTGTCCTTTGTGTCAATGGTGTTGGCATCACATTCACGGCACTCATTGTCAATGTCCAGATATCAGTCTTGCTGATGCTAGACGCCCATAGCAGAGGCGAAACAAGTCCCCTTATAACCACTTCTAAGAGAAGCTCGAGGTGCAGGAAATTGTTGTTTGCAGCTCATGTTTTCTTGGTCGCATCCACATTACGATGGTCGCGTCCACGAATTTGTGGAAACCAGCCAATCAGAGACGCGACTTTCCAGCGCACCTCACGAACCAGCATCATAAGTACTCCAGACCACGACTTCTCGTGGTACTTGCCTGATGCTCACAAGTGCCTGAGAGATACTGGCATTCTTCACAGGAGCCGCATAATAATTAAAAAAGGTTCTTCTGCTAAAGCAAGCACGATATGTCGTTGTGGGTTGATCGGCATCGTCCGAAAGCGCTAGACAAATTACACTACCATGAAGGACTCTCAACATCTTTACAGAGTCTAGCCAAGTCGTCAGACTTTCCGCATCTACTATTATTTGGACCATCAGGGGCAGGCAAAAAGACGAGGGTTGTAGCCTGTCTTCGAGAACTATATGGACCAGGTGTGGAGAAACTTCGAGTCGATCAAAGGTAAGCACGAGACAAGCCTCCGTGGTCAGAGAATGTACTGACAAGGAACTCAGGGTATTCGTCACGCCGTCGAATCGCAAGATTGACATTACGATCGTGCAGTCCAATTATCACATAGAGATCACTCCCGCAGACACTGGCAACTACGACCGAGTCATCATCCAGGATCTCTTGAAGGAAATTGCACAAACGGCACAAGTAGATGCCTCAGCAAAACAACGATTCAAAGTGGTAGTCATCAACGAAGCCGACTCACTCACGCGGGAAGCTCAAAGTGCTCTGCGACGGACCATGGAGAAGTACTCGACCAATTTACGGCTAATCATGGTGGCCAACAGTACCGCCAAAATCATCGGTCCCATCCGCTCGCGATGCCTGCTCATGCGTGTGGCCGCCCCGACGCAGCAGGAAATCATCCGCGTCCTGCAATTCGTCTCGCAAAAGGAGAAACTAAAGTTGAGCGAGGACTTGGCGGGTCGCATAGCGACAGACTCTCAGCGCAACCTGCGACGCGCCATCCTGATGCTCGAGACCATCTACGCGGCCACCCCTACCCCGGCGGCAGACGTCACCATCCCCCCGCCAGACTGGGAAGTCTACACCGCCGCCCTCGCGCAAAAGATCCTGCACGACCAGTCCCCGCAACAGATCCTCGCCGTCCGCAGCGGCCTCTACGAACTCATCACGCACTGCTTGCCGCCATCCCTCATCCTCAAAACACTCCTCTTTGAATTGCTCAAGGGCGTCGACGACACCGTCAAGGGAGAACTCGTCAAGTGGGCCGCCTTTTACGAGCACCGACTCAGGCTCGGCTCAAAGGCCATCTTTCACCTCGAGGGTTTCGTCGCAAAGGCAATGTTGGTGGTCTACTCTGACCTGAACGACGTCGAACTCGAAGACGATTTCTAAGTCCTAGTACTAGTTTGGGGCGGGATATTATGTACATTTCTTCTTTTCATTATTCTAGCGAATAGCATGCATGAACGGGAATTGTCAGCTACATAGCTTTCCGTGCCGTCGCTGCAATATACACATGCAGAGGAGCAGAGAAAAAGAGAATAATGAAAAAGGCCACTTTAGTGGTCTTCTCGATTGAAGAGGTCCATCAGCTCCTTCAGTCCCAACTTCATCATCTTGCCGCCCTCGCCCAGTGCGCTCTTGGCAATTTCGCGCTTCTGATCCTGCAACTTGATGATCCTGTCCTCCACGGTATCCTTGATGGTCAATTTGTACACCAAGACTTCTCGCGTCTGACCGATACGGTGCACCCTGTCGATAGCTTGATCTAAATCACAACGGTTAGCCCTGGCCCTTTGCAGAATTCTCAAACGTCTATAGGAGTGAAATTTACCTTCGATGGCCGGATTCCACCACACATCGAGCATCACCACTCGACTGGCCGCTGTCAAGTTGAGTCCTAGTGCGCCGGCCTTGAGTGAGCAGAGCAAGACCTGACAATGCGGGTCCGTCTTGAGTGCTTGCAGGGACGACTCGCGCAGCTTGTTGGGCATCGAGCCATAGTACTTGACAAATCCAATCTTCTCCGCCCGCAAGAACGGTTCCACCAGGTCCAGCATCGACGTCCACTGGCTGAATATGATTGTTTTCCTTTGCGGCAATCTTGCACTTTCGGTGGCAATCGCCGCCGCCTTCGATTCCTCGTGCTCGTCTTCATCACGCAAAACACTCATCAGGCGATGCAATTTGGCACTGACGTCCAAGTATTGTGTCTTGGCACTCGACGCCATGCGGTCCAGTGATTCGCGGCGAGTCTTGAGTACTGCCTCGGTGCATGCCTGACAGTTGTCCTGGCCCGCTTCCTCAAAGGACAACTGGCACATGCAGAGACTGCATCTCGATGACTTGATCTCCTTGATCTCTTGCTTTTGCGGAGAGACGCCAATGCCAGAGAACATGTCTGCCAGATCATCCACTACCTTGTCCACTTTTTTCACGGGACTGATGGCCTGTACATCAATTTTGTATTCACTCGCGTCCAACGCCTTTGTGACTAATTGGGTATGGTTGCATGCTTGACGCAATCTCTGAAGCAAGACCAAGACCGACATGTAGCCGACATCACCGCTCTGCTTCATGAGCGCCAGTGTCTTGTCTGCTCGCGCTTCGAGTCCCGTGTAAAACTCGCGCTCGGGAGGCGAAAAGTCGACGCGAATGTGCTTGACTGTGCGTGGGGGCAAACTAAAGGCAGCAGTCTCGGCATCTTTCGCACTATTTAGCACTGCTTTCGTACGACGAATCATAATCTTTGACAAGATCGCCCCGAGCCGCTTCATCGCCAACTTCGTCTTGCCTCTTGAAATTGGCCCGTTGATCTTCTCCTTGAAGACTGCGTGGTCCTGAAGCGGCTCGATCCGGAGGAACTTCAATAACGAATGCAGTTCGTCCACCGTGTTTTGGATTGGTGTGCCAGTCAGACACCAGCGATTGATACCCCTTAGTGCACACGCCGCGATGGACATCTTTGCGGACCTGTTCTTGATGGTGTGTGCTTCGTCAAGAACGATCCGCCACCAGCGCACCCCGAAAACACCCCTGTCATCATATACCTCGTTCTGATCCACATCATCATTGAACCTTGCAGAGACAGCTGGATTGTGTTCCTGCACCAGGATGTTGTATGTTGTCATGACTACATCGTACGCTCCAAACTTCCGTGCATTTTTCAGTCGTGAAGGCCCATGGTGCACATAGACAGTGAGCTTTGTCTTGCTCTTGATCTCACCCGCCCACTGCTCAATCAGACTCAGGGGAGCAACGACCAAGGTCGATCTGATGCACTTTACTTCGACGGGTCGTGGACACGACACAATCAGAGCCATTGTTTGGACTGTTTTGCCCAAGCCCATGTCATCTGCGAGTAGACCACCGGAATTGTTCACTTTGGTCTTCCGGGATTCTCGAGCTTTCAAGAACTTGACCCCACTTATTTGATGTGGCATGAGCCTGCATGAGAGGCCTGCAATGACATCGGACTCAAGCAATGCTGCATCTGCATCCTCCACTGACCCAGCATTATCGAAGGACTCGTCCAAGAAGGATTTGAGATGTTCCGTCGCCTTGGCAGGATCTGTATAAGGCTCATTCCGCTCTTCATCGAGCGCCGATAATTTCTGGTCATAATATGCAACATCGCGCCTTATTGGTGTCCTGGACGTCAGATCGTACATGGAAGGAGGCTGTCGACTAGGCACTTGTTTATACGGTGTCTCTCCTTCCTTGGGCACCCTTATTGGAGTTGGAGCAGCCCTGCTTCGTCCGTTGTCCAGCAGTGGACCAGTGAAAGGGGTCTTCTTTTTGAAGCTTGGCAGAGCCTGACCTTCTTTCTTCCAAGCAGGCTGATTCACGGGAACAGGCTCGAAAGGATTATAATCGAGCTGTAATGAAGGAAAGCTCGAGGGTGATGAATCCTTCTCTTGTAAAGGTTGAGCTAAGGATTGCTTGAGTGAGTTGTGAGGTGCACGGCCATTCTTGAAAGGTACATGTTGGCTCGTCCTAGGTAAGAATATCGATGGCCCCGACACTGACCTTGAAGGATTCTTCGGGATCTTGTTCTGCTTCACCTGATCCACTCTGCTAGGCACGAGATTCGATTTGATAGGAGATGGTGTGCCAAACTGTATGGCATACTGAGATGAAGATCCCGAGACATCAGGTGGAGTATCGGGAATGACTGGCATTTGTCAACGCATCACTCTCCTGAACCGTATTGGAGCATCACTCTATTAGCGATCTCAAATATCGAGACCGACCTGGATCACTTATGAAAGGAAATGAATTTTCCGCGCACTTGCAAATATTGTTTTGACTCGCAAACACAAGACTCCACACCAAAGAGTGCGCGGTGTGCCACAGTGAGCCGACTTGCCCAAGTCAAATCGGGATGGCGGCTCTACTTGGCGCAAATGCTGTAACATGGATGTAATACTAGTACTAGTACGGTACTTGAGCTTCACACGCTTGTGACGCACTTCGACAAATGATATTAGAACTGACTGGCCCTCCAGCCTTCACCCAATAACCTGCACTCGACTGTCTGGCTCAGACAATAAGTCAGAATGGACATACGCTACAAGGAGATTTTTCTCATGTTGTCATTCACCGTCTGTGTCATTACACTATCAATGATGTTTGTCGCAACTTTTTCTCCTGCTATGACGTGGCGCTGACGAATCAATAGCATGCTCAGTGGTCAAGGCAACATACCAACCACTCAACACCGTGGTGACGAGGCGCAGGAACATCACCACAAGTAGAAATACTCGAATTGAAGCCTGATATCGATAAATTCCCCAAACACGAATGTGATGAATCTCTTCTCGGCGAGTCTTACTTGATGGACGAATCAAACGCAAGAGCCTCAAGCGTGAGATGGCAATGTCTCGTTGCAGTGACCATGGGCAAGAGGTCGCCTGAACTGCTCTGAACTCAGAGCACGTTCCAAGTTGATATGATCTGGACAGACAGACCTGATGGGGATTGGTGTGCGGGGCAAGCGCATCCGACTGCTTGCCGGTACGTGCAATCTTGCTTGTATATTGTGTATATTCTACGTAGCCTGATGAAATGTAAATGCTCGAAAAACTTTTTCTACTCCTTCTACCAGACGATCGATCAGATCAAATATGTAGACATTATACGTTTCTGTCCGCATTCGTTGCATGCACTCAATTTGCTGGCATGCATTTCATCACTCTACTCCGTTGTCGTCGTTGCAGATCCTCTGCCTCGACCACGACCCCTAAATGACCCTCCACGACCGCGACCGCCGCGTTGTGGACGACCCGTTTGCTGCTTATTGGCTCCCTGAGGCTGCATTTCTTTGACTAGTACTCCTTCTTTGTCATCCCTCTTTTCCCAGCTGGATAGGGCGTCAGTCATGTCTTCGACACTGTTGAAGAAGATATAGGCGTATTGTCTGCCCGCATTGGTCTGTTTCAGGTTTGCACTGATGCTAGCTGGAAATAGCTCCTTTGCGCGATCCGTGGAAGGACAAGGAGACACCCATAATCCTGGCGTCGGTGTCGTTTCGCTCTCGTTTTGTTCTAAAGCGGGTGTATTCGAGCTCGGTGGTGGTAGGGGCGTCTCAGCAGCAACTTGTTGCACGGCACTTACCGCTGGACCGGCGGCAGCAGCAGCAGCAGCAGCAGGCTGCGGAGCTTGCTTAGTCTTTGACGCTTTTGGAACAGGTGAAGTCAGGGTCTTCTCCGCTTTTTGGTGCGTGGAATTTGCCTGCAAGGCTTGTGGCCTAGGCGCCTGTACTGGCGGTGTCTGCTTTGGCTTGGTGTCCTTGTTTTCCTTGTGCTCTTGAGGAATCTGAGCTTGACTGGTGGTACGTTGCTTCTCGCGAGAACTTTCATTACCTTTCCTATAGCTAAAGTTAAATCCTTGGGACCTCATTTCTTCAGAAATTCGTCCGTCCTTAATGTCCAGTACCAGAGTCCCAAATTGGGAGTCAGGCAAGTTGAAGTTCCAAGTGTTCTTGAAAGTTGTCTCGATGCTAGGACTGGCGTCTGCATTATCTTTCGGCATCGCTTCAACCATCGAAAGCACCGAGTTCAACAATTGAGTCTGCGGAGCTGTCAGCAGGTTCGAGAGTTCAGGTTTAACGACATCATATATCGACATGAAATTCGTTCTCGAAGCTGCTAACTTCTGCGAGAAATGGGTTGGTGAAGGCGAAACACTGAAATCGTTGTAGGAAGAGCCATAACGGAAATGAAGGCCAGCGGATATGGTGAAATCGGCTTTCACTGTATGCGCCAGTTGAGACAACAATCCTTCACGGCCAGGAGAGTGGTGAGTCATCAGTATACGTGTCTCACTCCCTGAGAAAACCCTTTCCGCCGTGTGAAGAAGTTCACCTATCTGCAGTACTGTGGTCCACATAGTGCCCTGGCCTCCCGCGATAGTGCCCTTACCTTCTCCATTGTCGAACAATTTATGCAAGACGACCGCACCGCCTAGACCGAGCAAGCGTATATTGAGGCCACCGACGTTCAGTAATTTCGACGCCGACTCATCCACGATGCTGAGATTCGATATTTTGTATTCTTGCGTTCGAAATTTCTCTAGCACAGACACATCTTCACAAGCACCCCATACTGTGAAAACAGGAACCTGTAGTTGTTTTTTACCATCGAGAAAGTCCTGCAGTTCGGAAATGACATTTATTTCTGAAGACTGAACAGCTTTCCTCAGGTTCGAGATGTCGTTATTTGGATGCGTGTTGAAAGACGTAGATCTTGAGCTTGTGTGAATCAAGGGAGAATATTGAATGACGTGCCGAAGTGTCTTGTCTGTCAGACGATCTAAGGAGGAAGCATCGTAAAAGCCGAAATCTCCAGTATGTAGAATGTGCGTCGCCTCATGCTGTTGGGCCAATGAATTCAAGCTGCTGAGCTGGCCACGAATATCGGCGACACAAAGAATTCTAGCATTCTCGCCCCTAATAACTCGCACGTTGTTGTTGTTACTGTGGTTGTTGTGGTATCGACTCATCTTCGACTGCTCTCCGGATTTGTAAGCTGCAAGAGAACACCGGGAAATGTTTTTTTGGAGCTTGACAAGTCGTGAGATTCGGCGGCCACACTGAAGCTCACGAGACACTCTCAGGAGTTTGTGGGATTCTTACAATTTCCTTCCCATTGCTGACTTTTCGAGCTTGGAGCCCGTTACGACACAAACGACAACTTCCTGGATTATTATGGAGCGGTAATTCACTCCTACCGGGTCGGATAGCTATGAACGAATGCATCCGACCCATTTGAGGCGTTTCCCGACCCAAAGCCGCCACCCGAAGCCACTTTCAGTGTTATCCAATCCTTTGCCTGCTTTGCATTAACTGAAAGGGTCTATAAATGACCAAAAGAGCCTATAAGTGACTGGAAGTGAATGCTGAGTTATCATGTTTGATGGCACAATCTCATTGTAATGATCTAACATTACATTGCCAACAGCTAGACCTGGAGAACGAACCACTATTGGCCAAAAGTCTAGACATGGGCACCGGGCCGGGGACCGGGATCCGGCGGCCGTGGCGTCACCGGGATTCACCGGCCAGGCCGGTGACCGGGAACAACAAACAAACCCGGTCCCGGTCCGGTGTACCCCGGTCTTGATTTAGTTGCCATTGACCTTCTATCGATCTTGTATACGAGGTAGCACGACTATTCATAGCTTCTGGCAAGCTCGACTTCTCACGGCTTTGAGCGACTTCTCACAGCTTCGAGCGACTTCTCACGGCTGTGCTCGAATCTTCACGGCTGTGCTCGAATCTTTGCAGCTTCGAGAAGCTGGCACGAATTCGTGTGAATTCACACAAAACCACACGAATTCACACGACGTTAAGCCGGCTCGACTGCGCACGAATTCGCACGAAACCACACGGATTCGTACGAATTCGCACGACTTTGAAGCTGGCTCGAATTCACACAGATTCACACGAAACCACACAAATCCGCACGACGTGAAGCTGGCTCGAATCGACAGGAATTCACACGAAACCACACGAATCCGCACGACGTGTAGCTGGGTCGACTTCACACGGATTCACACGAAG
>DF819302.1:0-43567 GCA_000836175.1 Taphrina flavorubra JCM 22207 | reverse complement strand
CACGACAATGACCCAAAGTCAACTACGAAGGCGAACAAAGTACAGAACAAACAGCTGGATCTCGAATTCATCGAATGGCCAGGGAATTCTCCTGATATGAATCCTATCGAATGGGTGTGGTGTCAACTTAACATGAATCTCAGGGATGTAGCGCAATGGCCTGAGCTTCCAAGCTCGCTCGAAGAGCTGAAGCTTCGTGTAGAAACAGAGTGGGAAAGGTTTCCGCAAAATCTCATCGAGGAGTACATCAAATCCATGCCAAAAAGGATTGACGACTTAGTTACTGCCCAAGGTGGGTTCACGTCGTGGTAATTCATTAGCTATTGCTCGTTTGTTCGCTTCGTAGCTTTGTGAAGTGACGCGTAGTGCTTTGTAGCGACGATTTTTGAACACGAATTAAACACGAGGTTTTACGACGGGATTCAAACTTATGAAAGTCACGGTAATTGATCATGACAAGCTCGGAGGCTTTTCGGAGTGGCTGCGGGAGGGAGGCAGCGCCACTGAATTTGCGTGAAAATCTTGTTTTCTCCATCTCATCATATATATATAGTGCGTATCCTTGCACAAGGCATATCTTTCGTTGTAGCTAGGATCGTCGGTTCAAACAGATCGGGTATTCAGGATCAGGAGATGGCGACCGTAGATGAACTGACCAGCACCTCTTTCGACT
Source organism: Taphrina flavorubra JCM 22207 (assembly GCA_000836175.1). Lineage (NCBI taxonomy): Eukaryota > Fungi > Ascomycota > Taphrinomycetes > Taphrinales > Taphrinaceae > Taphrina > Taphrina flavorubra. The sequence goes on along the minus strand of DF819302.1, from coordinate 42,894 downwards.
ACTGCATCGTTGGGGGAGGCACTGCCGGCTGCGTCATTGCCTCGAGGCTCGCTACGTACTTGCCTCATGCCAAGATTCTGCTCATCGAGGCCGGACCATCAGACTTGAACCTGCCGCAGGTCCTGAATCTGCGCAAGTGGCTCTCGCTTCTCGGCGGCGAATTCGACTTTGACTATGGCACGACGGAGCAGGCGAGAGGCAATAGCCACATCAGACACTCGCGCGCAAAGTTGCTGGGAGGTTGTTCGTCGCACAACACACTCATCTCGTACCGACCCTTCAGGCGTGACATGGAGGAATGGGAATCGCTCGGTGCGGATGGATGGTCCTTTAAAGAGATGACGAGGGCGCTGGACAGGCTGCGCAATAATGTCACCCCGATCCACCCGCGTCACCGGAACCAGCTCGTCAAGGACTGGATCAGCTCGGCCGCCGAGGCACTCGACATTCCCGTCATCGACGACTTTAATGCCACCATTCGCCGCGACGGACAATTCAAGTCTGGCACGGGCTTCTTCTCCATCAGCTACAACCCGGAGGACAATAGTCGGTCATCGGCCTCGGTGGCGTACATACATCCCATCCTGAAGGGCGAGGAGCACCGTCCCAACTTGACCATTGTCACAAACGCCTGGGTGTCAAAGATTAATTTTGTCGACGGCATGACTGCGCGATCGCTCGACGTCAAGTTGGCCTCGGGACAGCGTCTCACGGTACATGCAAGGACTGAGATTATCCTGTGCGCTGGGGCGATCGACACGCCTCGTCTCCTGCTACACTCTGGGATCGGACCGAAAGATCAGTTGGCGGGTCTGGGCATGCCTGTGCTGCTGGACTCTGCGGGTGTCGGCAAAAACCTGCAGGACCACCCGGAATCCATCATCATGTTTGAGATGAACCGTCCCGTACCGCAAGAGACGACGATGGACTCTGATGCGGGCGTCTTTATCTGTACGGACGGCGGCGAGTCTGCAGACGTCATGATGCACTGCTACCAGATCCCATTCACCCTCAACACTGCGCGACTGGGTTACGACACGCCCACCCACGCCTTTTGCATGACTCCTAATATCCCGCGCTCCCAAAGCCGCGGACAAGTCTACCTCACTTCCCCCGACCCAAGCGTCAAACCGGCACTGGATTTCAAGTACTTTGAAGACGCGGAAAATTACGACGAGAAAATCATCATTCAGGGCTTGAAAGCCGCCCGCAAAATCGCCGCACAAGCTCCCTTCAGCGACTGGATCAAGCGCGAAGTCGCTCCCGGACCATCAGTGCAGACGGACGAGGAATTGGGCGTGTACGGTCGAAAAGTGGCACATACCGTCTACCACCCGGCAGGAACATGCAAGATGGGTCACGTCTCTGATAAATTGGCAGTCACTACGCCAGACTTGAAAGTCAAAGGGACACGCAACTTACGTGTCGCTGACGCGTCGGTGTTTCCCGCCATGGTGTCCATCAACCCCATGCTCACCGTGCTCGGTATCGGCGAACGGTGTGCGGAATTCATTGCGCGAGAAGCCGGATGGACGCGCAAAGAGGCGAGACTGTAAACTCTCTTCCGCCCCCAATTCATTGGGTCGATACTCCGCGAAAGTCGAGGTCAACGTGGAGTGCATTCAAAGATTCCGGAAAAAGCATAGCAAGTAGGAGGGGGTTTTGTATGGATTTTCGGCATAGACATGGGCAAGGATACGGGAATAGAAAATAGATGGAGAGCGAGCGATCGAGTAATTCAGCATTTACACTACCCTAAATCCCAATCTGACCACTATGATTTCTCGTCTCGTTCCGTGAAGATTCAGAAGAAAATAAAAAGATACGAGGGGCATCGGGGGATTTACCGCATCTCGGTGCCACCGAAACTAGTGACTTGTCGCGCGGGCCCATAATTCGCCCCATCACCAATGATGGGTGGCGCGACCACGGACGAATCCGTCCTCGCACTCGGCCCCGGTCTGTCCAGCGACGACGATACTGCCGCGGTATTATCGCGGACTCGAGTCGTACCCGACGACGATACGCCGGCATTGTTGAGTGAGGAGTAGGGCGATATAGGGCTCCATTCGGTATTGACTGTACCGGACAGAGAGGCGCCCCTCTGTCCTCCACCAAGTCCATCGTCGTCGTCATTGTTGTTGTTGTGGTCATCGTTATTGTAGTGATGCGTCGGTCTCGATGTGTTTGGTCCAGTGGTTCTGGGACTACTTGAGCTGAAGAAGATGGAGTAGGCTATGAATGTAGCCACGCCGAGAAATAGGATCCAGAATATTTTGCCCGTCACGCCGCCGCCGTCATTCCCACTGTGATCCTTCTTGGTGGACGCGGCGTGGGCGGCGACTTCTTCAGCTGGGGATTGCGGCAAATCTCGTTGTGCCGAGTCAGAAGGAGGAGTCAGTCGTTGTTCGCCGAGGTCGGAGAGGTGGATAGTGTAAGAGACGGCGCAGGAACCCTCAATGACATAGGGATCGAACGACCCATCCGTGCGTGACTTTTCCACTACGTCGTCATCATCCTCTCCATTCACATCCGTGTGGTGGTCGGCGGGACTCGGCAGAGACTCGCACCGCACGGTGGTCTCGCCGATTAGAAACTCTTCCGGCAGGGAGGAAGTACATTTCCAATGCACCTCCTCGTGACCCAATGCCGTGATGGGACCCATCGAGGTGCATGTCAAGTTACGGAGATGATAGAGCTGTGCCGCATTTCCTCCCTCGCACGAGAGTTGTTGTACCGGATGATGACCCGTCGTCAGCGTATTGGCCACGAATGTGAGCGTTTGTGGGTCTCGCAGCGACATTGGCATGAATGATTGACCTGGTGACTGATCTGCCTTGCCATGACTTTCGGTGCCTGCACAACTACTGAGCAGGACCGCCAAAGCTGAGAACATGTACGTGAGCATGTCTCGTTTAGTGTTTTGACTGTACCTTGAAGTACTGCTGAATAAGATCGATGTCGAAGACCAGAATGTAGTGGAAAGACAGAATAAAGAGTCGATGGAGGAAGGCAATGGACGGAAAAGTGGATACGAGGTTCAGAAGACTTGAAAAGGTGCGTGACGTACGTGATTCCAGAAGTTGGCATCTTCGACACCGGGGCCTCTCCACTGTGGCGGATGAACCCAATTCTCCGTCCGGCAACCCGTCAATCCTCACTGTACACGTATACATGCTATAGCTACGTACCTCCTCTTGATATTATATCCCCGGTCCAGAAATTCTCGGTGTTCAGGACTGATCGTAGCAGGACGTCAAGGGGAGGGGAATGAACTACATACGTTCACTATTCAGCGGGATACAGTCCCAACAACCCACACGACACCGCATCTACGCACAAGTACGATACGCCTCGGAACTCGCCCCGATCCTCGGCCTCACCAGCACCAAGAATGTCCCCCTGATACTAAACTTTTCCGCCCCTTGGTGTGCGACCTGTCACGAACAGACACCCTTGGTGCTCCAGGCACTCCAGCAGATTGAGGGCAGACTCGATTACGTCGAAGTCAAGGCCGACGAGCCGGAAATGGCCCAATTTCTCACCCGATTCGCCGTTCGCACTTTTCCCACCCTCGTCTGCATTCGTCGCGAATTCATGGCTGGCGACCTGCAGATTCGTTCAAATATGCGTGAGTCTTAGTCCTCCTTCTCCTGTTAACGACTATTGGACTGACACATCGACATGTAGCCACGGAAGAAATTACTCGGTTCTTGGAGCAGCACGCGGCACTGGGCGCAAAGGACAGAGGCGAGTGAAAATCTGAGGAAAGTGAATAAGCAAGAAGAGATATGCTCGCTTGTTTTGCTATGCTGCATTTCACCATGTACATTATATATTGTTTCATAAATATTGATCCCAGCATCTCCACGACTAGAATCGCATCTCCTCGGAAACGAGCTTGAAGGTCTTGCGTTGCTTGCCTGATCCACCAAGGACGAGCTCGCGACACCGCGAGATGGCCCGGACAATGTGGATAAATACAAACGTCTCGCCGACCCAGGCGAGGAAGATGTCGCAAGCCGCCAGGCCTAGAATGACCGCCTTGAACGACCATGGCAGGTACGTCAGCTGCAAGAGATCCGCGATGCGATCTGCGGGATAGAGCGTGAGATAGACTGTAAAGATGGTGACTGCGATGATTGTAAACATGAAGAGGGTGTTCTTGTACATGGGCTGTCTATATGGTGGCCCGACGCTCAAGATAATTGCGATGAATGCATATTGGAAGAGTGAGAGCAGGAATAGGACAGTATTGTCGGAGTTGACGATGTTCGGCTCGTCCGTGTGATGTGTGGGAGGGACAAACCAGGGCTGCTCCTGGACCAGGACATAGACGAGAGCCTGCAAGAGTATGATGATGGCAATGTGCCCGAGTAATGAACCCAAGATCTTCTTTGATACCAAGTTGGCAGTCGGCCGCTTGATTGCCAGTTTCTTGTATGGTTTTGAGCGCCCCATGAAGACTGCTATGGGCAGGATCAATGCGAGATCAATCAGTAAGAATTGAAAGTCTCCTAAATTCGACGCGGTCCGATAGAGCAGACTGACCGTGGTGAATTGGATCGCAGAGTACAGCGCCATGTATTTGAAACAACTGAAGCTCGTGACAAGTGCGGCACGACCATCCTTGATTACCTGAATGACGCAGGAAATTTCAAACGATCTGCTAGTGAATGGAGCAGCGACAGAAGCCTCTGCCTCGGAAAGTGAGATCCCAACATCGGCAGCCTTCAGTGCACCACAGTCGTTTGCACCATCACCACAGAATCCCACACAATAGTCGATGCTCTGCAGCTTCTCAACCAATTCCGCCTTTTCGTCTGGCGACATGCGTGCAAAGACCGATCCTTTCACAAGCATACGATCCAGAGTCTCCTTAGGCGCAAAATCGACCATCCATCGAAAGACCTCTCCGGTGACAGCAAGACAAAAGTCAGATATGCCATGCTTGTCGAACGGGGACTCGAGATTGATAGAATTCTCGCCGATCTGCGGCATCAATGACTTGTTGTCAAGAGTGATAGCCGGTGATTCCATGTTTTCCCAAACTATGGTCTGAAGTGGATTCGTTGCTCCGCCTTCTTGTGCGAAGCGCGGGACGAAAATACATCCTGTATCACTCAAGAGCTGACACTCCCTTGCTACACTTATGGCGGTGAGCACATTATCTCCTGTGCACATGACACTTCTGATGTGTGCGTCATTCAACTGTGCCATTGCCGCTGTTGTGGTGGGTTTGAGCTTGTTCTCGAAAACAATAAAGCCCAGGAAAATCAAGTCTTTCTCAGCGACATCACGCTTCATCTTCTGAGCCTTGATCCAAGAGAGCCCTGGCAACGTTTTGCCAGCACAAGCTATGACTCTATACCCTCGATGCGTGTACGAAGCCAAGATTTCTTCGTAGTTCTTGGGAAAACTATCTGCTTGACAAACATCTGACATGATTTCTGGCGCTCCTTTCAGGTAGACTTGCATATCGCTGCTTTCTAGGCGCTTAGCTATCACGCTCATACGTCGCAGGTTAGAGACGAATTCGAATTGCTTCATAATGCCAATCTCGACCTCATCCTTGGCCCCAAGCAATGAACCACGAACGATAGGTGGGGAGACTTTTGAAGCGCTTGCTCTTGCTGCGGCACTGTGGTCCAGATCCTTCGCTGGACCAGAGGTGGCTTTCCTACCAGCCTCTTCGTAGGACCAACCAGTGAATTTGAACATCTTGTCGTCCAAAGGATCACCGAGTAATTCGTTGTCGATCAATCTCAGGGAATGACACGTTGCCATGACATGCAATATCGAGAGATCTGGTTCGATGGACGCTGTCCTGGCTAGTGTAGTACTCTCCTCAAGCAAATCTGTGAAACCGGTCGAGGTTATAGTCCTGATACCGAGAACATCCAAACCATCTTCTGTGAGAGTTCCAGTCTTGTCGAAGCACATAACGTCAATTTTACCTGCTACATTGACGCGATTGGGTGATATGCAAAAGATCTTGTGTTTGCGAAGACGATTGATGGCAAAGTTTGTGCCGATAGTAAGTGTGGCAGGTAGTGCGGGGGGTACGACAATTGTAATGAGATCGAGCGCTCGGATCAGTATCAGACTCCAATGCATACCGAGCTTCACAAAGTTGATAGCAGACAAGGTGAAGCCACACATAGCAATGATACCCATGACTCCAATGAATCTGAAACTATCCCGATAGAACTTGAATCCTGCAGGCTTAGGGAATAGCATGCTTCGCACGAGGGCACCTTTGGTAGTATTGAAGCCAGTCCTGGTGACCATAGCTAGCGCAATCTCTTCTTCGCTGGCTGTGACGGAAGGTTTTTTGACTTGTATCAACTTTGTTCCGGCGAAAAGATAGTGTCTGCCTAATTCAGGCGAAATTGTGACTTGCGAATTGGCGAGTCGATGCAATGCTTTGTCATTGGCCTCGACTTTCGCGACAGGGACTGATTCTCCAGTCAGCATGGACTCATTGACAACACACTCACCTGACATCAGCAAGGCATCACAGGGCAAGACATTGATTGCCGGATCCGATATCTCGAAGATGTCACCAGGTACAAGATCAGCTGATTCTGTGATTTGCCAGTAGCCGTTTCGAAGCACGCGAATATCGCATGAGAATTTCGCCATTTCTCGTAGCCGTTTCATGGTATCTTTTGTCTCGACCACAGTCGAAGCGATGGATGCCAGTGAGATTACGAAAATGCAGACGGCGTAATAGTAGTACTCATCGCAGCTCCATAGTACAATACTCGCGATTTGAAAAATATAGAAAGGATGCAGAGCTTCATCAACCAGTAACTGTGGTATAGATTTTTCGGCAATATCGATCAAGTTTGATCCGAAGAGTGCAAGTCTCCGGGTTTTTGCATCTTCGTCCAAGCCCTCCCGACAGTCCTTGGCTAAGCCGCGCCACGCTGGATCTTTGTAGTTGTTGTACAAGACAAATCGTTGCTGCGCTGGATTCCAAAGAAATCTGACATATCGGTAGTCTAGAAATCTGATGGTCTCGAGCATCGGATCATCCTCTTCTGCATTGTCCGCTCCTCTGTTGCCAGTTTCGAAGAGGGAGCTTAAGTATGCTCCGTAGTCCTTCTTCACGACATCGTGCACACTAACATCGTGCCACTGATTCTCAATGACGACCCATTCGCACTCAGTCAAGGGACATTGAACTCCGGTGAACTTGATGTTCCATCGAGGTAACCAGCGCAAGATTAGATAGCCAATGCCTAGGGTCAAGACACAGATTGTGTAGTATAGGACAAGCCTAGGTGTGCTTGTACGGAATCCCGCAATTACTAGGAACAGATCTTCTTCTTGCAAGTACACCTTTTGTGATGTTCGGAGTGCATGATCACGATAACCCGATGTATTCGAATCGGCCGACCTTCGCCGCAGCAAAGAGCGGCGAGACGACGCAGATGACGCTCTTCTCGAAGACGGTCGACGAGATGAGGCCACAGATGCAGTCTCAGCGATAGATTCAAGGTCATCAACTGCTTCTTCATTCTGCGGATCAGTCACCATGGACATGGCATCATCGTCCTCAGCTTCCTCATCATACTCGGACTTGAAGAATCTCAGAGAAAGCAATCCTTCACTGGCGTTACTGTTCGTTCTGCCCGCTGGATCCTGCGAAAAACTGCTACGATGGGCAAAGCCTGTCTGGGAAGTTGGAACACTTTCGCTTATCGGTCCATCAAAGATAGAATCACTTGCCATCTCGCCATAGTCGGAGAGGTGCCGCTCAAGCAGAGGCACCCTAGAGTCCCTGCGTAATCGCGAAGATGTGCTGTTCCGTAGTGAGGAGGACGCTTCGGTTGATGGTGAGCCATACATTCAAAGGACAGCCGCGGGGTCCTTCAGGCACGGTGAAAGCAAGCAGCCTGTAACAAGTCTATCGTGTTGCAGCTGCACAAGACACGAAACGTAAGGCAGCCTACAACGCTACGAGTGCGACTTGTCACAAAGTCTTCGTTGCCTTCTCTTCGAGCAGACGTGGTACAGCTGCAGCAGCCGTGTGAACCATGAAATGTGGTAGAATTTACAACTCTTGGAAGCCATTGCTGCGACACGCCGGCCCGCGGTGGAACGACTGAACCGACAGGTCACGTGAATCGCACTTCTAGCAAAAAACACGATATCGATTTGATTCCAGTCAATCGAAGCGCTTCTACTTTTTCGTTCGTCCTAGACTTACAGGATAGTCTATAATTCGTTGACGCTTGTGTTCAGCTCAGCTTGCGTGAGGAGAAGATTCCAAGAATCTCGACAAGGCAGCATGTCTCTTGCGTGAGCTAGTTCAAAGAAGTACTTAGCTAGTGGCTAATGTGCGCTAGAAAGACACAGGAGTCGACGGACTACAAGATACAGTCACAGGACTCGACGCCAGCTCTTGATACGTCCACATGGCCTTTACTCTTGAGGAATTATGAGAAGCTTCTGACTAGGACTGGGCACTTCACGCCAATCCCATGTGGGTTCTCCCCACTCAAGCGACCACTGAAGGAGTACGTCGCTTCTGGTGTAATCAACCTCGACAAACCCTCGAATCCGTCCTCGCACGAAGTCGTTGCTTGGGTCAAAAAAATCCTTCGATGCGACAAGACAGGACATAGTGGTACCTTGGATCCTAAAGTTACTGGATGTCTTATTGTCTGCATAGACCGAGCCACCAGATTGGTAAAGTCGCAGCAGGGTGCAGGAAAGGAATACGTTGCTGTACTGCGATTACACGACAAGATCGGATCAGAGAAGAAACTAGCCTGGGCATTGGAAACACTCACTGGAGCCTTATTTCAGCGTCCTCCACTTATTTCTGCCGTCAAACGACAATTGCGAATCCGAACAATTCACGAATCCAAGCTGCTCGAATTTGATGACGATCGCAATTTGGCAGTTTTCTGGGTAAGCTGCGAAGCTGGTACGTATATTCGAACTCTCTGTGTACATCTCGGTCTCCTTCTGGGAGTCGGCGCGCACATGCAAGAGCTTCGACGTGTTCGATCCGGGGCGCTCGGCGAGAATGACAATGTCGTCAGCATGCACGACGTTCTTGATGCTCAATGGCAATATGACAACACCAAGGACGAATCTTACCTCAGAAGAGTTATACGTCCGCTTGAATCTCTTCTTACTGGTTACAAAAGAGTAGTGGTCAAAGACAGTGCAGTCAATGCCGTGTGTTACGGTGCCAAATTGATGATTCCTGGACTCTTGCGTTATGAAGCAGGCATCGAGATGAATGAGGAGGTGGTCTTGATGACTACGAAAGGAGAAGCCATTGCTTTGGGAATTGCTCAGATGAGCACAGTCGAGCTCAGTACTTGTGATCACGGAGTGGTCGCAAAAATCAAGCGAGTCATCATGGAGCGAGATTTGTACCCGCGAAGGTGGGGACTGGGACCTCAAAGCATGAAGAAGAAGGGCCTCAAGGCGGAAGGAAAGCTGGATAAGTTTGGCCGCACGAACGAGAACACTCCAGCAGACTGGAAGTCAAACTACACTGACTACGGCGCTGCCGCAGGTGACAATGGCGCGCCAGCGCAAATAACAGAAATTCCTGCTGCTGCAAACCCGACACCCAAAACAATAACAGACCCTATTGATGTACAGATCAAGGTTGAGGCTACTGCAGAGGAAGCCATGCCGTCCGAGAAAAAGTCAAAGAAAAGGAAGACCGAGGACGGTGTGGAGGAGACCAAGGAAGAAAAGAAGGCTCGTAAGGCTGCGAAGAAGGCCAAGAAAGAGGCCAAAGAGGCTTGAACTGGCATTGTACCATAATTGTTCTGATTTAGCGTAGCCATTACTCCGAAATACTTGAAACAAAAGACGGATGTTCATTGTGTCTAATCGTCGTTCATGCTTCGAATCGTCGTTCACTTGAGACGTTGATGCACGCAATTGCTAGAGTAGAAGCATTAAGGGAGCTCCACCATAATTTTGTCGAATTCGAGGCGCAACCTTGCTCGTGAAATGCATCATATCTAGACATATCCTGCTTGTTCGGGAGGCCATATCAGCGACGGAGGCACGCTGCCCTGCTGATTCTAGAGTCATGGTTCAGGCAGTGTCTCTTGCTGGATCTCATCATGAACGGCTCATGAAAGCTTGCGGCGAGATTGTGCAGGAATTGATCGAGTCATATGATTCTGGCAAAATCGAAGACATCAATCTCAATGGAGTCAAGATACGGGCGTCGAAGAAGTACAAGTTATCCTCGCAGCCTCGTCTCATGGACATAATTGCAGCTATACCCGACCAGTACCGAAGATACCTGGTGCCGAGACTCAAGGCCAAACCAGTCAGGACTGCTTCAGGAATTGCCGTGGTCGCCGTAATGTGCAAGCCACATAGATGCCCCCATATCGCGATGACTGGCAATATCTGTGTCTATTGTCCTGGAGGGCCTGATTCCGATTTTGAGTACTCGACTCAATCATATACTGGTTACGAGCCTACGAGTATGCGTGCTATTCGAGCGAGATATGATCCATATGAGCAAGCGAGAGGTCGAGTCGAACAACTACGTGGTTTAGGACATACCGTTGACAAGGTTGAGTATATCATTATGGGTGGAACATTCATGAGTCTGCCAGAGTCATATCGCGATACTTTCATCTCACATCTTCACAACGCTCTCTCAGGTCATTCTACCAATGATGTCGACGAAGCGGTATCACTATCTGAACAGAGTCTCACAAAATGTGTTGGAATAACTATTGAAACCAGACCTGACTATTGCCTGGATCAACATCTGAGTAGTATGCTGCGATACGGCTGTACGCGGCTGGAGATTGGAGTACAATCCGTATATGAAGACGTAGCGCGAGACACAAACCGTGGACACACGGTCAAGGCAGTGTGTGAGACGTTTCAGATCAGTAAAGATGCAGGCTACAAGATCGTGAGTCATATGATGCCCGATTTACCCAATGTCGGTATGGAAAGAGACTTGTTTCAGTTTATGGAATACTTTGAAAATCCAGACTTCAGGACCGATGGACTCAAGCTGTATCCGACCTTGGTCATTCGTGGTACAGGTCTCTACGAATTATGGAGGACTGGCAGGTACAAGAACTATACCCCTAATGCTCTGATCGACCTCATTGCCCGCATCCTGGCATTGGTGCCGCCTTGGACGAGAATCTACAGAGTGCAGCGAGATATACCGATGCCACTCGTCTCCAGTGGTGTCGAGAACGGCAATCTGCGAGAGCTGGCTTTGCAGCGAATGAAGGATTTCGGGTTCCAGTGTCGTGACGTACGTACCAGGGAAGTAGGCATACAGGAAGTCCATCACAAAGTACGTCCGGATCAAATCGAGCTCATTCGGCGGGACTATACAGCCAACGGTGGTTGGGAGACTTTCCTGTCGTATGAAGACCCGAAGCAAGACATCCTAGTGGCCTTGTTGCGCTTACGAAAGTGCTCAGACAAGACCTTCCGTCCCGAGCTGACGGCTCAACAATCGAGTGTCGTGCGGGAATTGCACGTCTACGGCTCCGTCGTGCCACTTCACTCACGAGACCCGAAAAAGTTTCAGCACCAAGGGTTCGGCACGCTTCTCATGGAGGAGGCGGAGCGTATCGCGAGGGACGAACACGGCAGTGAAAAGATTGCCGTCATCAGTGGTGTGGGAGTGAGGAATTACTACGCCAAGTTGGGATACACACTCGATGGACCTTACATGAGCAAGATGCTCAACTGAACCATAACAATATCACGGCGTCATGGTTGTAATCACTTGGACGAAGTAGCGTTGGCAAGTGCATTCAGTTTCTTTTCAGGTCATTCATCATGCATAAATACGTTCTACAAAGAAGTGACCACTTTGTGAGTTTCCTACGAAGCAATGACACTCGGATCCGAGTCCTCACCCTTGAGTTTCTCCTTCAATCCGTCCTTGCGATCGGCAGGCACTTTCGCCTCGCCAGTGTCCCCTTGTGTATCGGTACTCTTCCTTTGAGACGTGGGCTCCTCGTCATCCTTCATGGACTGTTTGGTGCGGATGGGATCAGTGGCTTGATCAGCACGATAATTCGCGCTCTGGTCCTTCAACGATGGCATGCGTCTCGTTTCCTTTTCCTCATTCTTGACGTGCTGCACCAAATCGGCAATCAGCTGTGTGTCCCTAAACTTCTCGGGTGGTTGTTTCTTGGAGGTTGCGTAGTAATAGATTTCCCAGTCTGGTTCGTCCAGTAATTGGTCGTAGAGGATCAATTCCTCCATATTCATGCGTTCCAGCTGTTTCGCTGCAAAAGTCGAGAGCAGCAAATCAGTCTCCAGGATCCCGCGCTTGCGTGATTGCCACAGTAATCGCGCCCGTTTCGTCTCTATCGCCTCGTGACTCCGGTCGATCGGTGCGTGGGGCTTCAAGTCCTCGCCCATGGCCACACTTCCTTCGTCCACCATCGTGACTGGGTTCGTCCTGCCATGCAGAGGATACGGGTCTTGCGATGTGAAGTCTTGTTTGTGAAAGACGCCCGCCGGGTCTTGTGGAGCTGCCGATGCGAACCTTGGTCCTGCGCTCGAAAAGGCGCGCAGCGAGCGTGCAGAGCACTGAACTAGTCTCAATGATTTGTACATAACACAACTTATAATCTTTGAAACATTTTTATCAAGTCTATAAGTACTTCAGAATGTATCTGTGCGTCGATGAAGTAATCGCCGTATGCTTGTTCAAAAGTGGTAATACAAGCCGTGGCTGCTTTCCCTCAATGATCAGTTTCGCTGCTGAACAGCGCTAGTCTTCACCGCACGACTACAGGTTTTGAGCTGTTTCGCACTCTCAGTGAGCAGATTCTCGTGGATTGCACGAGTGGTTGGATGCTACGACGATTGCATTACGCCAGGCTAATCAATACATCAAGTGCCTAAATTCATGCCCCAGCCATTGCCGAGCTCGTGTGAGCTATTTAGGAGTGGCTCGTCCTGGCCACCACCAAAGAGAAATTGACCACCAAATGCTCCATCGGGCTCTGAAGCTTGGCCAAAGTTGAAGCCAAAGTCCAGGTCGCCGTCTTCATCGTCATCGAATTGATCATACACTTGCTCCAGCAGAAATCCACCACGCTCACAGAGGAAGCGCATCATTTCGTCTACCCAGCAACGCACGACCCACAAAGCACCAAAGCCCTCGCCTCCGGCGACAGTCACGTCGCGTAATACACTTGATGCAACAGCCCCCATACATAACAGGAATAGACGTGGCTCAATTTCCGGAAAACGGTGAGGTAGAGAGGATAGGAATTTCGACCAAAGATCGAGGACCGGTTCTGCAGGACCTTTTGAAGAACCATTCTGTGCGTCCAGTGGTTTATAGTCAGGCGTGCTGATCCCATTTACGTGACCAGACTGACCGTCCCTACTGCGAGGTGTAGGTGAATTTTGAGATTGTGAACCTTTATTACTCTTTGATGGACCCAATAGATTTAGGATTTCATCTAAAATGACCACGACTTCGTCCTCGCCACAACTTAGTTCTCGATGTGAAACAGCTTTAGGATCGACGAAACGTATCCAGTCCATGCGCATCAGTTCGCGGTCAGCTGAATTGGTCAAGAAACGGGCAGCTGCATGGGCAGTCTCGTTTACTCTCAACAGTCGAGCCAGAAGACTAGCAAATTGACCAGCGGGTATCAGCTTTGCTTGTAGAAGGTGAGGAGCATAACTTGCAAGTGATTGATGTATATTAGGTAGCAAAGTCGCCGATAGATTTCTCAGAAGAACGAAGATTTCAGGTGGAATTACTTGATGACACAAGGGTGTAAGGATTTTCGTGATTTGTTGATAAGTGCTGAGGTCCGCTTTTTGGACCCAGGTAGCGAGGGATGGTGTGGATAGCAGTTGTTGTATCTCCAATGAAAGGTTGTGATAGAAGGAGGTGTTGAGGGAGATGAAATGTCTTATACGCATCGCCGCCAGTGCCTCTATCAGCTCCAGGCAATGGGTATGGTAGCATCTAACCAGTGATTCTTGTACATCTGCATCAGCATCGTCAGGCAGATAATCATAAATTTCTGGTAATTCGAATGTTGTAGGATCATCGAGCTCTGCTTGAACATCAGGAGTCAGGAACACGAGTCTCGATGTTGGTCTCTGCAAACCTGAGAAGTCGATAGAGGAAATTGGCTTGATTGGAACGACCGGTTGTGAAGCGACATCACGTTGAAGATCTTGCATCCATTCGCCGGGCACATGACGCCCTTTGGTCGCTTGGAAAACGTCCTGTAATGCAGCTCCCAGCTGAGGTTTGCGTCTGTTCTCCTTTTCGCGTTGTCGATCACGTCTGACTGATACCTGGTTAGCTGTCCTCAAACCTGTCTCATCTCCGATCAGTCGAATGCCGCAATAATGGTACTTCGACTCGCCACGAACACCCAATCTGCGCGTCGATACATCGGGATATGCCATACGTACGCACCGACCAAACCCAGCCGATGTCAGCGCTTTGAGACGCTCTCGAGCGCACAAATCGACATATGCCGCGTAGATCGTGTTGCGTGGCACTGCCACGTCAGGCAATGCTTCTACAAGAGGTCAACCGAGTGTCGTGATTAGAATCTGCCGAGTACATACCACATGCCTTTTTAAGCCATAAGTAGCCAAATAGCGTTCTCTGCTTGTCTCCCTCGCCTTCGGTCTCATCCTTTCGTGCCATGGGCGCCAGCGCTTCTAGGTCAAGATGCATATACTCCTGCGCGAGAATTTTGACCTCTCTAGCCTCGGAGTCCTGCTGCTCTGTAGTGAGGGGCGGTACTGAAGCAGTATCGTGCTGTGCATCGGGGCGAGCTGACTGTGGACGACTCATATCATCGAATTTATTGTCATTCGTCGTTGGAGTCGACATCTCCAGCGCGTCGAGTGGTAGACCTGATCCTCGATGCACGTTCCTCTACCCCTGTACACTTTGCCCTCAATATGATGTACTACAATCTCGCTTTCTGCTTGTCAAGCATTCGAAGCTCGAAGAAGCTAAGACGGGTTGTCTCCTATGTGGTTTTAGTCGAGGAGGACGAACATCAAATCAATGGAGTTTGAGCCACATGCCGGCTTCCTTTGCCTAATTAGGAAAAGGTAAATACTATGATGCAATTAATTGTAGCGGCCATGATATTCATGATATTGTTATTGTCTCTTAGTGCTAGCTAGCATGACAACATTTGTCAAAGAGCCTCAATGTTCGATCACTATGAGGTTTCAGGATATGCCAGCATAAAAGCAGCTCGTTCGAGCACTTGAACATGAAGGCCTTGTCCTCACCATCTCATCCTTAAGTATGATGGAACCCCAAAGAGCTGCAAATAGTTGACGGCTCTGTATATTTGCTTGACACGATCATACTTGATGCAGCGACATGAACAACCCAGATTTGTCCGAGCATGTCCTTGTTTGCTGTCAAACGAGCCCTCGTGATCAGACCCGGCGTATCCAAAGTCCTAAAACTCCCAGACCTCGATCGTAGATGCACGCAAAATTGGGACGTGATAGGAGACAAGTTATCTTCCGAAGGACAGTCCATCGATCGTCCTTGAACTACCATGAGATGAGGTTTGCTCACTTCCAGATTGAGCACATTTAGGAATTGGAACCATGCTTAAGAGAGATCAAGCACGCCGCACCACACTGTGTCTTTAACCACAGGAGGAATTATCTGCCTTCCTTCTTCGATTTGATCGGGGCTGCGCTCTCTGATTTGATAGTGCTCAACATGTCTAGATATGCCTTCTTATCCGTCAGAGGGTTGCATAGAGTGTCTGGCTTCGTGGTGAGTAAATGCTTGAAAACATTCTCGGACTCCTTGTGAGTGCTTTCGCGCCAATGAAGCTTGGTCCAATTCTCCTCTTCGGCTGCACGAATCAAAGCAGTCGTACTCAAATTGGGGAGCGCGTCGGACGATTTTGCAGACATTTGTACAGCTCTCGGTGCTTTGGTTCCTTTCTCTGCTGATGCATCAGATTTCTTGGCTTCTCGTTCGTCCCGATCATGTTCATCGATGTACTTGAATACAGGTCGTAGTTGTGCTATTCCTTTCAATGCCGTAACATGGAGCTGGTCATCACGCACCAAACCAATCAGGTAGTTCCGACTGGCAGCTACATTGCCTCCAAGAGTCTGGACTTTCAGAGGATCATCTGTCCATTGTACAGCACGTTGATTGTCGTAGTAATTCGACTCCACAATAGGTATATCGAGTTGGACATGGCCAGTCCTTGGCTTCATCCGTGCTTCGCAAGGTAGATCCGAGGATTCATATGGTCTGTTGGCTGATCTAATTGGATACTGAAAAAGGTACAGGTGTTCGGCCAGAATCTTGGTCGCACAAATGTCATAAGTTTTGACGATTGGGTCTTCACCATCGTCATGTTCTTCCATATGTTCATCCTCCTCAACCTCACTTTCTGACGTATGTTGCAATTGTTGACCTGCATAATCGTCCGAGTCCTCGTCACGGGCATCACCTTCCCTCTTTTGCGCGTCCAGACGTGCTTGAGCGATAGCCTCATCCTCATCAGAATCATCTGCCACGAAAAGACCTCCAGAGGCTCCACCTTCCGTTACAGTCATCTCCTGCAGATCAATATCATCGTTCTTGTCGATCTGTGGGCGATTAGCCATAGCATCTGTGTCCGGATCATTCTCCATAGCGGGCTTTGCCTCTGCAGGCGAGAACTGGGCCACGAAAAGACAGCTGCATATATATAGACACAAGGATTGCACGAATGATGAATGTGAGAGACTACACGTATCAAAAGAGGCAAGAGCATCCGCAGGGCTGCGGGAAAGGCTGAAGCAGCCAATCTTCATTTACAGCGGAAGAGGCGCGCGTTAACCTCGGGCCACATGCGCGGCGCAGCGATTAAGTCCAGAGATTGGGACCCACCTTGCGCTCGCTTGCTGCAGTGGGCACACGCACCTCTGGCGTGGTTTCAGGATAGCATCAGTATCTCCAAATTCAGGAGCAGAGCACACGTACCCCTGATATCAACCTCGAGCAGTCTCGCAGTTGCGAGGTGCAAGCGGTCCTGTGGTTTTGACCTGACTACAAGGACCAGTCATTGTCCGATCCTCTGTGCTCCGGGCGTGTGATTGAAGCCACGTTCACTAGACAAGCACAGTACATAAGCTTGAGGATTGTCGACAGGAAGCACGAGAGAATCATCGACTCGATTCGACTCTGGTCTTCATGCTTCGACTGTCGAGGAGACTGCTCTCTCGTGGCAATGTCGGTCATGCATTTCAACGAAGGTCTGCATCGACTTTGTTCGACACCTCGACAGGCTTTCAGGGCCGCCATATCGGTCCGCAGCCATCCGAGGAAGCTGCAATGCTCAAAGTCGTTGGGCACAACGACATCAAGGACTTTGTGAAAGCCACCATTCCAGCGACGATACTGACTGAGCGCAACCTGGATATACCTTATGGACCTATGTCAGAGGTCAAGTTATTATCGCGCCTGCAACAAATTGCGAAGAAGAACAAGATATTCAGATCCTACATAGGGCAGGGGTACTACAACACACACACCCCGAAAGTTGTCTTGCGAAACGTTCTCGAGAATCCTGTGTGGTATACGTCCTACACGCCATACCAACCAGAAATTTCACAAGGACGACTGCAGTCACTGTTCAACTTTCAGACAATGGTCGCCGACCTGACCAAACTTCCCATGACGAATGCTAGTCTGCTTGATGAGGGCACGGCCGCTGCAGAGGGTATGATAATGACCTTCGGAGCGGCACGGCAAAAGAAGAAGACGTTCTTTGTAGACGCTCTGTGCCACCCGCAAACAATCGCTTGCATTCAATCGAGGGCAAGTGGATTTGACATCAATGTCGTCGTCGGTGAGGCTTCTGAGCAGTCAATTGAAGAACATAAGGATGATCTCTTCGGTGTCCTTGTCCAATATCCAGCCACTGATGGGTCGATCACTGACTACAGTGCATTCACCAAATATATTCATGCGATAAATGCACAGATCGTGGTTGCCACCGATCTACTAGCACTCACACTGCTGAAACCGCCTGGTGAATGGGGTGCTGATATAGTGGTGGGCAATTCGCAGCGATTTGGCGTGCCACTAGGGTTCGGAGGTCCTCATGCCGCATTCTTTGCTTGTGCCGACGAGCACAAGCGACGCATGCCCGGACGTATAGTCGGTCTCAGTGTCGATAAGAATGGCGACAGGGCTTACAGACTTGCTTTACAGACCCGAGAACAACACATCAGACGTGAAAAAGCGACCTCAAACATTTGTACGGCACAGGCACTTTTGGCGAACATGGCTGCAATGTTTTGTTGTTTTCATGGCCCAGAGGGCATCAAGGCAATTGCCGAACGAGTCCTGAGTATGACAGCTTTACTTGCGCGTGGGGCAGAAGCTGCCGGACACAAAGTGTTGAATAAGACCTTTTTTGACACACTCACCATCAAAGTTGGCGATGCTGAACAAGTTATGCAAAAGGCCCTCGCTGAGGAGATCAATTTGCGCAAGGTCGATGCAGAAACAGTCGCTTTGTCTCTGGATGAGACTGTAGACGAGTCCGATCTCGATGCACTTCTGAACATCTTTGGATGTCCTGATTCAGCTTCATCTTTAGCATGCGCTGCTGGTATATCCTCGAGCAAGCCTCATGCGCTCGACTCTTTCTTGCGTCGTCGTTCGAAATACATGCAACACTCTGCATTCCTGGATCATCGTTCCGAGACTGAAATGCTTCGCTATATTCATGAATTACAGGGCCGAGATCTTTCGCTGACTCACTCGATGATTGCGCTCGGGTCATGCACAATGAAGCTGAATGCCACAACACAAATGATCCCTATCTCTTGGCCGGAATTCAATTCGATCCACCCATTCGCACCGCGAGACCAAGCGGGTGGCTACCACCAGATGCTGAACGAGCTCGAAGAGGACTTGGCACAAATTACAGGGTTTGATAATGTATCACTCCAACCAAATTCCGGTGCACAAGGCGAATATACTGGTCTTCGAGTCATCAGAGCATACCTCGATTCGATCGGACAAGGGCACAGGAACATCTGTCTAATTCCGGTTTCTGCGCACGGTACCAACCCGGCGTCCGCCACAATGTCAGGCCTCAAAGTTGTGCCTGTCAAATGCGATGCTAAAGGTAACCTTGACATGGCTGATCTCAAGGCAAAATGTCAGAAGTATAACGAATCTCTAGCCGCTTTCATGGTCACTTATCCCTCGACATTTGGTGTATTTGAACCCGAAGTAAAGACAGCTATTGACATGATTCACAGTCATGGAGGTCAAGTTTATATGGACGGCGCCAATTTGAATGCACAAATCGGTCTCTGTTCTCCTGGGGAAATTGGAGCAGATGTATGTCATCTCAACCTGCACAAGACATTCTGCATACCCCACGGCGGTGGTGGTCCAGGCATGGGACCCATTGGCGTGAAGCAGCATCTGTCGCCATTCTTACCTGGACACCCATTGTACAAGGTCGGCGGCGCACAGGGTATTCAACCAGTATCGGCCGCTCCTTAT
This sequence comes from Taphrina flavorubra JCM 22207, assembly GCA_000836175.1. Lineage (NCBI taxonomy): Eukaryota > Fungi > Ascomycota > Taphrinomycetes > Taphrinales > Taphrinaceae > Taphrina > Taphrina flavorubra. The sequence goes on along the minus strand of DF819302.1, from coordinate 23,354 downwards.
GGCAGTGCCTCTATCTTGCCAATCTCCTGGGCATATATCAAATTGCTCGGAGGTCCAGGATTGACGCACGCAACGCGTCTGGCACTACTCAATGCCAATTATATGGCACAGAAACTCGCGCCTCATTACAAACTTTTATACACCAACGACAATGGCAAGTGTGCGCACGAATTCATCCTTGACACAAAGGACTTGAAGGCTTCCGCAGGAATCGAAGTCATCGACATTGCCAAGAGACTACAGGACTATGGCTTCCATGCGCCGACGATGAGCTGGCCAGTTTCCACTGGGCTCATGATTGAGCCGACAGAGTCCGAGTCTGTGGCCGAAATGGACCGATTCTGTGACGCCATGATCTCGATCCGCAAGGAGATTGCAGAGATTGAGAGTGGCAAACAGCCCAAAGACGACAATCTTCTAAAGAACTCCCCGCACCCTCTGAAGGACGTCTTCAAGAGCGAGTGGAACCGACCATACACCGCGGAACGTGCGGCATTCCCACTGCCGTACCTCTGGAAGAACAAGTTTTGGCCGAGCGTTTCCAGGCTGGACGACAAGTACGGCGATCTCAATCTATGCACTTGCGACGCCTCGGCATTGGAGGAAGACGACCCGGAAGCAATCAGACCCGAACAAGGGCCATAAACGACTACGAAGCCCAACACAACCCACTACAATATTATACATGAAAAAGGCATGCAGCATATTTCAACAAGCAACATTGCAACAATGAGAAAGTTTAAATTCAACATCATTTTTTTGTGAAGAGCCCGTGGCAAAAAGACATTATCATTCATCATCATCATTCTCGAGCACTAGAGTACTTGTACAAGTTTAACAGCGTCCATAAGAGAATTTATCAATTTGCTATGCACCGTATATGCGTGTGATTCTCCTCAATATGCTATGCTTGTATCTACAATATCGTCGTCCAAGTAGAATCCTAGACTTCCGTGATTTGCGTCTCTTCATCGTCGCTCTCCTCATCTTGTTGGTGTAGTTTTGTGGGATCGAGGTCCGGCATATCCGGGTCCTCGTCGCGCATGAGCATATTGACCAATTTATCGCAACACTCGCCAATCTCGTCGCTCGCGTGTCCTTTGGCGAGATGTAATTGTCTGATGATCGGGTAGGTCTGTCGTCGCCTGAGGTGGTTGCGGCCGGCGCGGGTGGAGCACAAAAGTAAGAGGGCATCGAGGATGATGGTGATTGTGAAATCGTCCGGTTCGCGTTTCTTGTCGTCACCCAGAAACTGTAGTTCCTCAAACATGCCGTCGCGTTCTTCATCGCTGAAACCTCCTCCTCCTCCACCGCCACTACCAACATCGCCACCCTTTTCTTCATCGGTGTCGTCAATGTCGGGTCCACAGAGGGGCGATTGCAGGTAGACTAACAGATTGAGTCCCTCTTCATCCAACAGTGTCGCGTGCCGGGCCGTCTCGAAGCAACAATTCTTGATGACACTCGCGACGCCCGTGCGACGAATTTGCGAGGGGACCTCGGTGAAGACGACCAGCTTCGACAGAGGGACGGAGTCGTCGTAGGCTTGTGTGGTGAGAAAGTACGTCCTGCCTTCGGGAAACCGCGTGAGGTCGGAGAAGAGGTTGGTGAGGAAATCGTAGTTTGCGTGTGAATTGAGGGACTTGTTTGAGCCGCGGACGTAGACGTCCAGTAACTGATTCATCACCCCATCGCTCTCGCACTCGGTGATGCTACTCTTGCGCGTCATTGTCAGTAGGCGCTTGATGGAGTCTGATTTTGCCAGGTTTGAGAGTAACATGCACGCCAAATCAGCCAATCCATTCTCCTTGTTCTAGCACATTCCCATCAGTATACTACACCGTCGACGCTAGTAGCACAGGTCAGACGTACCACGATGATGGCCAGCAGCATGTTGAGGAATATCTCGTCCACCAGCTTATTGCGAATCAGTGGGTCCTGACTCAAGTTGATCAATATAGTGATGGAGTCATGAGCTGTTTTCTGAACCCGTGTCAGCCGTTCTGTGAGCGTCTACCAAGCTTCTTTGTGACTTACTGGTTCGTCCAGGATCAGGATGCGCAGATCAGTGATGGGTCTGAATTGATCCGACTTGAAAATTGATATCCTCGGATTGCCCCGTGTACAGTATGGTACCAATTCTTGACTAGCACAGTCAGCCCCTGTTTCTACGATCCAGATAAGCTCGTGAAGCTAGAATGGCATGACTAACGCTGCAACTGCCCTGACCTGTGGGTTCTTGTCATGTAGAAAAGTGATCAGTTCGCTCAACGGATCGGCGTTCACCATTTTTTCACTGTTTATATGTATTCAAACTCGACAATCTCTTTTCTGTAGTGTTCGGACTTCTCAAGTGTCCCAGCCTCGTGGTCACAATAGCTTCGTTGCTTACAGTATCTTATGCCTACTACTGGCCAGTATAAAAATCCTGATCTTTTCCTTAGCCGAGATCAAAAATTTCTACTGATCAGATTGAATGGCACACAACAACACAAATATGTTGATGATTAAAGCACGTAGAAACACAAATCGGAACAAGTATAGATATAATGAATGGATGGATGCTACGCTTTGATTATGCTTGTATATATACATATATTTCCCAGGGTCAAATATTATACGATAATGTCTCCAACATCAATCATTGGCGGTTTGTAGTCCACCTTGCTCTCGTCTTCAAGCAGAGAGCTCGGGATTGTGGCAGACTTGTCCTCGAACAAGTACCAGGCCTTCATGGCATTGCTCTGCGCAAGGTACTCGGCTTCCCTGATGCTGCTGGCCTGTCCCTCGCCCAGCTTTTCCGTGCCAGAGTAGACGCCAATCACAAAAACGGGCGAATTGCTGCGGCGACCAGTCTCTGCGATGATGCGTGTGATGGGACGCTCGAGACCCTCCCTCGTGCATAAGAACGACAATTCGCGCTGCGGCTGCAGTATCTTGAATGATTTGGCAATGTCGACGTCTCGTGAGAGGAAGTGAAAATCGATGAATTCGCGCACTTGCTTTGCATCTCCATGAATATGCAGACCACCCACGACCGATCGCACAAAGTCGGCATAAGCCATATCAATGTATCTCGTCTCATCATCTCCAGTACTCCTGGTCTGACCCGGTGCGACACGAGTCGTCTGCAGCAGGGCCTCCATTTCGCCTTGCTTTGGAGCACGACCTACCTCCTTCGGCTTCTGCGCTCGACTCGATACTTGAAGACGCTCCTTCGGCACGCCTGACACTCCCCATTCTCGTCCGACACGTGCCAACGTCTGCCAACCCGCATATGATATCAACATGTTTGCCGTGACTTTGTACGGTAAGCGAGGATACCTGGTCATGAGGTAGTCAGAAACGTAGTATCCAAGCAATGTATTTCCATGTTGTGCAAGTCCCGCATTATTCGATTGTTTCGAGGCGGTCCGATCTATGAGGCATCTCTCTAATGTACTGTGGGCGAATGATTTCGGTAGATTGAGTCGAGCATGTAATGTCGCAACCGATGATCGAGCCGCCATACGACACCACCTTTCGATCGAAGTACTTCGGTAGTGATTTAAGGAGTGATTGCTTTGTATAAGCTCTTCGAATATGCTCTTTACTGTTGTACTGACTCGGCGTTGTAAATTGCCTGCCATCGTAAACTGCTACACAATTGATGGAGACTTTTGAGAGGAGCTCTGAAATGCTTGTGGAAGTCGACTCGCTACAGGTTACCGTGATGTCGCAACAGTACTACTAGCACTGAGACTTATATTCGGCCCGGCTCTGTGAGCTTTCTGAAGAGCTCGTCAAGTACCGTCCAGCAAAGTAGAAAATGGGTGGCGGAGGTCGTTATCCATGTACGTCAAAATCAAAATGTTCATCCGGGTGCCGAAAGCTGACAAGTCGCAGACCCGAAGCAAGTCTGGTCGCCTGCAGGTGGTTGGTGGTCTCGTCCGAAGAATTGGGCATCAAATACAGTCATCACAGCGGTAGGAATAGCGTCGATAACCGCTTGGGTGTGGTCGGTCTCCGCGCGAATCGAAACCCGGGATAAACAACCCACGAGGTGGATTCCCAGCATGATGGTCAGTCCTGCGACAATGGTGCTCCAGGATAATCGTGATACTAATACTATAGTGGTCGAAAGCGCTGAAGGACAATCCGACACTTCAAGAACACAATTGATCGAGCATATTATAGAAAGCAATGCCAACATCGAGCCTATACTATGTTATACAAATGCCATACGAGAATTCTGCAATAGCACGGCATGACCTGACACACATGGACATGGAGAGTCCATAGCAACGATACTCTTGAACACGAGTAGCCGCCCTCGTTGCACTATACGCGCTCAAATATATACAAAAGAATTTGATACCCTTCTCGCACTCGGCATCCCATTTTGTCGACTACCCTTCTCAAGTGTCGTCTGCCGCCAAAATACGGTGCAAGCATCTCGTTGTCACTTTGCATCAAGAGAGCCCGGCGAATCCCGGCGCGAGACTCATCCTCGTCTTTCTGCCTTGTTCCTCCATCTGCAGCCTTTTAAGCGTATAAGCTAGCCTCTCCCGTCGCGACTTGAGCGCGCGATACCTCTCCTGCCGTTCTTCCTGTCCTCCGTCTCCATGATTCCCACTCGAAACGCTCGGTTGCGCTCCTCTGGTCGCCGAAGGTAGAGTCGAGCTTTGCGGGGAGGACGACGAGGACGACATGTTGCGTGCCGGTTTCTGCTGCAACCTGACGTCCTGCAATTCCTTCTTGGACCGCAACGCATACTCCCTCCTCTCGAGCCCCTGCAACGCCTTCTCCGCCCTCCTCAACAGTTCCTCCCTCTGCGGCCCAACCTCACCCCTCAACTCTTGCCCCGCCGCAATCACCTCGCTCTCCGGCAATAATTCAAAGTGTCGCGTGTTGTGCAGGACGCGACGGAGACGCGGGAAATCGTGGATCCCGCCGGCGTCAAGGGTGCGTAATGTGCCGTCTAATATATCGCACGACGATTGCAGCGATGCCACGCAACCCGCCAGACTCATATTTCGATACGTTCTCTCCTTTTGGTGTCTGTTCGAGAATAGTCTGCTATGACGTGAGTTGTTTGTGTAGAGAACGATGTAGATATACTCGCGGAGTGTGTACAAGTATTCATATATACACAGAAACGCGCTCCATTGTGTCGGTCGCGATTTTGCCGAGCATTTTCCGGAGTGATCAGTAACACTGGGATATCCATCAGTACAATTAATATAGGTATATACACAGTTTAATGCTTGGCTCTGCAGCAGATCGATGGGCACTGCTGCCACGCACAAGTCTCAATAAGGACTCGATGCGGCCACGATCGACAAATACAGACGGAATTATGGGCAGGTAGCGTTTGAAGACTTTGTTATCTCATGATTCATATATCTACACAACCTTCTTTTTCGCCGTACCTACATGTAATGTAGCAATACATAAGCATAACCATCATGACGCCGATCGCTCCTGTTCCTTGTTTGCAAAGTAATAAGTCAAAAGATTCTGCTGACTGGGCTTCAAGTCGCGCAACAACTGCAGGACGACCCTGGTGTCGCCGACGACGTGGTAGATAGCCATGCAGAGATTCACCGTGGACCGGCGGAGTTCCGCAATCTCAATATCGGCCACCGCCGTCGCAAACTCGTCATTCATGGCCTTGACAATCAATTGTGCCAGGGCCTGTGCGAACCCTTCCAGTTCCTTGACCGTCAACGCGGCCACCGAGACCGCCAGGGCCGAGATTGCCATTTGCAGCGAAGGCAGACGCGTCGTCTTCCATGACGCTTCATCCTCCACCACGTACGTCTCCAAGCAGTGCAGTATGGTGAGTGTCCCCGTCTGTGCCTCCACAGCGGCGATGAGTTCCGGCAAAAATTCGTCCAGACCAGACGCGAGTGACCTCGAGTCGCTCGAGGAGCGCAAGTCCAACGTGATTTGAATCGCCTTGCACTCGTGCCCAGCAAAGTACTGTGGTTGACATCGCAAGGCGGTCCGTAGTAAGACGACTGCCTGCACCTTGAGATCTCCTGTGTCTGATTTCGTCTCTATCGAGAGGAATGCCAGCAAAGCATGCAGCATCTGATCGAATCGGGCTCCGGCCTCCCAAATATCAGTCTTGACCTCTGAATCAGCCGCGTCACCGTCACTGTGTAGTGATGCCGTCGGGTGTTCTTTGCTCATCTTGATGAGCTTCCTAAACACAACCGAGTCGACATCGTTCTCCTTCAGCCTGCTGATATACATGTCCAACATTTCTTGCTTCTCTTCGACGGCTCGAGGGAGTGGCGTGGACGTCACTTGTGCGCTCATTTGTTTCCTGAACCAGACGTCCGTGCCAGAAAATTTCCTGCCACGAGAGCTCGGTGGGTCTTTGAGGACTGCTATTGCTCCATTACTATGCAACGACGTCTCAAAGTCCTTGCCAACAGCATTCTCCTTGCCATTTGTCGATAACTTTTTGGGCGAGGCTTGAGGACTGCCATTCGTCGACCAAGGAGAGTCAACCATGTGTAGGGCCTGACGAAAGCCAGCAGGTGTCTTGGGGGCAAATACAGTACTTGGCTGGATCATCGTCATGTCCTCATTGTTGCCATTCATTGGAGAATGGGATTCATATATAGACACGTCCGCTGATTTTTGCGCTTGACCGGGAGTGCTTGGGGCAGAGAAGGAGCGAGCAGGCGAGGAACCGACATTGGGGTCGGCATCTGTTGTCTCTTGTGCAGGCTCCCGCGGCACAATCACCGGCACGGCACCGAGCACACTCTGGACATCAGCGACAGGTTCGTTCAAGGCCTCGTCATCCTCAACTGGTTTTTCACCCCAAGCTCGTTTTAGTGCGAGGATGACTGGCTTTTCAAAGGTGCTCAGATTCTTGTCGAAAGTAGCCTCGTCAGATCTCCGCAGTGCCTTCAGAAAGATTGCCAGTGGTGTGTAGTTCATTGATGTCGGCTGGATATTGGTCATCATCGAGGTTGTCCTGTTCATCACCAACTTGTACTCTGAGTTGTCTGAGAATGCAGGATTGCCAGACTCTCCCTTCTCGACCTGCAGCTGGTGTCGCTCTATCAATTCAGTCAACCACAAGAGGACGGCCTTGATGATTGGCCGTTTTTGTGCAGTCGTGAAGCGGAAATTAGGCTTGACCGGCCGCACGAGATGACCAGCAACTTTTAGGAGTGCAAGGGTGTCTAGGCATTGTTGCACCGCAGCGTGGTCGTTGAACATGGCCTTGACGGCAGGTAGACAATCACTCTTGACATCGTGTCCGGTCTCTGACTCGTCAATCTCAGACATCAGGAGAATGCGAGGGAGGATAGAATCCCATTCGATGATCTTTGCAATTTCCGCAATCACCTCAGGGGCCATGAGATGGTCGACAACCTCTGCTTGAGAGTCGGCCATCAACTTTCGTAGTATGGGCGCCAGGGTCTCGTGGCTCGGAAGTGTAATCTTCTGTCCATCAGTGTTCGGTGGTTCCTTGTTTGCCAGTAAGCAAGCTAGAGTGATGACTCCCTCTACCCTGACGCGCCAATTGTCGCTCTCTAATTGTTCGGTGATCGGCTTTCGCCGGCGAGGACTAAAGACTGGCTCTGGTCGGACCGGAGAATTGGCAGCAGGATTAGCTCCACTATTAGACGTTGTCGATCGAGTCGATGTTCGAAGTACATCTTCCGCTTTTGCAGTTGAAGGTTTGCGAGCCTGTGCGTTTGGTCTGACCGCGCCTCCAAGACCTTGTCGCTGTGGACCCGAGGAAAGCCCGCCAGGCTTGGCCTCTGCTTTGGTGTCGCTCACTCCACTTGGCGGGTTCATGGGCAGTATGATGGAATCAATCTGTGGCTGAGATGCTCTTGCGCGCTCCATTTGGATGAGTGTCTTGATGGGCGGTCTTGTGTTGCTGGCACTTCTTGATTGCGTTGCAGGTCGACCGTCCGCTCCCTTGGATCCTTTGACGTCGGCATCAGGCTTGACTTCAGGATTGGCTTTGTCTAATTGTTTTTTCGCCGTAGGGTCCAGCGAGTTCATGATTGTGGCAGCCTTTTCAGGCCATATTGACGCATATTTCCAATAGGTCAACCTGGTGCCCTCTCGAACGCCCGGGTTAGCATCCGCCAAGCCCTTTCTGATGCTCTTGTCAAGAAGATCGATGCCCGAGTGCTCGATTTGTGTTTTGGACTCTGCATGCGCCTCGAGCAATATTCGAAGCCAGGACGTGGCGAACAACCGAGGCGCGACATTTTTATCTTGTATCGCGAGTGACAAGTGACTCAAAAGTCGTGAGTGATACGATACCGAGACGAGTAGAACATTGATTGTGATATTCGCCGCTTGAGCTTGTATTTTCTTCGTCGCACCAGTCAATTTGAGCAGTGTCGCCAGGAGCTGTTCAACGAAAGGATCAGCAGCAGGTCCAAGGACGAGGAAAAGATCCTTTGCAAATTGCATGCCGACGAGACAGAGTGATGTGCGCAGGGATGTCATGCCCTTGATGATACCCTCGAGAAGCATTTTGAGTCCAGCTAGAAAGGTCGTGTGGTGGTCGCGTGGGGCATTGCCGCGCAGTAGTGCTCGCAAACGATTCAGGTTCTTCTCACGGCTGAGCCAATTCCTCTCGGATTCCCTACCCTCGAAACAAGCCAACATAGAATTAAGCTCATGCTCGAGGTCACGACTAGAGTAGATATTTGCAGGCTCCATAGCTTCCATGTCGGAGCCAGGAAGACTGCCGATGTACGTGGAAGCAGTGCTGCCGGCGATCGATCCCTCGGCGTGAGATCCAGCTGTAATGACTCTCTTTGAAGACCTTTGAACAGGATCGTCATGGATGCTGCCGACACTTCTCGCAAGATTGATGTCGGGTCCATCGGAGATGTCAAGCTGCGATAATATGTTTTGCATGGTTGATTTTCGAACACTCTGCATATTCATCTCACGCCTGAGATCTGCTCGTGCGTGTGGTGGCACAGTAAGGAAGAGTTCGATGATGGTCGCCTTGCTGGCTTCGCGCACAGATCCATCGGCATCCTCCAGGGCTGTAATCAGGTAGCTCGTAAAGCTTCGAAAGCTCAAGCGTGTGGACTGATCTAATGCCATCTTCGCGGTCCAGTGGATGGCATTCTCGCGTACTCGAGCAATTCGATGTGGGAAAGCCAACTGCTTGATTGCTCCTTCGACCTCCGTTGGAGAACTGCGCCAGGCTATGGCTATACAATCACGAGCCAGTTGTGGAACCTTCTCGACCGGGTCTCCGAGCTTGTCGATTAGGTATGGCAGGATAGTAGGCAGCGCCGTGCGTAATAGACTAGGATCTTGAATGTCGAGCCGGCGAAGTGCCCCATGTGTCGTAGTGAGCGTTTGCCCACTGACTAGCGCATTCGAATTCGTCAGACCTATTTTCAAAGCCTGAAATAATGGTCGGACTGCAGGGTTCTTGTTTCGTCAGCTATTGTCGCTGTCTCGTTGTCGTTCGTGCGACTGACCTCTATTGATTCCTTCTTGATTGACTGTTTCATGGACAACAGAGCTTCCACTTTTTTCTGGGGGTCTTTGCGCGTCAACTATGAGTCTTCAAGGTGCGTCGCGTACCTACCATGTCCTTCTATGATTGCCAGCAGCTCATCGGCTGCCGCTTTCGACATGAGCAACCAAGCTCGCCCACTAAAGCAAAAGTCCTGCTGTGCTGTCTAATCGAAGTGTTTGAGTGAAGCGAGTCGAGTTGTCGATAGACAAGCGAAAGACACAATCGCCAGAGCTGCAGAAACGTACCTTGATTGAATCGTGCGACTCAATCTGTTGACATAGAAAAATCAGAATGTTCATGTTTTGCTCGTTGTATTTGTTCCAAACTTGGGTGGTGGAGAGCGCGTGAATACGGGAAATGCGCGCATCCATGAATTTGGATCGCGGCGCTCAACACCTTCACTTCCGCTGCTGGGATTCACTAATTGTTCGCAGTGGTGGCATTGGCACAGGCAATGGTCGGTATTAAGCCTCAGAGACTTACAGTCTCTATTTCATTGTTTTATGCTTTATGTAGTTGCATTCCTCCTTGAGTCTATCTATGTACAAATAAAATCATTATCTATGCCGGTGCAAGGGTATGCGGGCCGGGCGTTTCATTAATCCTCCGGGTGTTTTCATTTCATGACAAGATCCGCTTGAGCTCGCTCTTTTGTTGTGCAGAAAGAGAAGTCGGCATCCTGACATTGATCTCGACAATGAATTCTCCGCGAGTGCCAGTCTTGGAATTCGGCATACCCTGACCCGGGAATCGCTGCACCTGTCCATTCTGAGCGGGTTGTGAGCCACTGATTTTCAGTGTCCTTCCATCGATCGTCTGGACTGTCTTGTCGTAGCCGGTCAACGCCTCAAGCAGCGTCAAGGACAAGACGCATCGCAGGGCATCTCCTTCGCGCTTGTAGGTGGCGTGCGGCTTCTCTTCGATGACGAATTGTATGGTTTGTGTGGTTCCATCACGTTTCTCGTCCCCGGCCTTTTCGAAGGTGATTTTTGTACCTGCCTTGTAACCTGGCTTGATCTTGACCTCTAGTATGTTGTCTGCGTTAATCTGGGATCCCGAGGCATCGATGAGTTTTCTTGTAATCTTGAGTTTCTTCGTTGTGCCTTTGAAAAGATCCTCGAGCGTGAGGGGCAGAGGTTTTGTGATAACTTCTGCTTCGGGAGTCGACATTTGTTGTCCTCGACCAGCTCCACCACCTCCACCCATATTGCCAAAGCCTGATGGCATACCTCCCATACCTCCCATGCCACCTCCGCCCATGCCTCCAAAGAGGTTACTCGGTATGCCTCCTCCGCCACCGGAAGAACCACCCATAGAAGCGAATGGATCCGAACCACCAAAGAATGCGCTAAAGATGTCGTTGGGGTCCGAAGCAGAAAATTTGAAGGAAGATCCACCAGGCATACCTCCGGACGAGAAGCCCTGGAAGCCGCCCGGCATTCCAGAGAAACCGCCATTAGCACCAGGCGGAGGTCCACCAGCACCTCCCTTCAGACCATCCTCGCCAAACTGGTCATAGATCTTCCTCTTTTCTTTGTCTGAGAGCACCTCGAATGCTTCGGAGACTTTTTTGAATTGTGCCTCTGCTCCTGGCTCCTTGTTTCGATCCGGATGGTATTTGAGGGCGAGCTTTCGATAAGCTTTTTTGATTTCTGTTTCGTCGGCAGTCTTGCTGACTCCTAGCGTTGTATAATAAGCATCGTTGCCAGCCATGCTCGTGATTGACTACTGGTCAACAAGACCAGTGAATAGACTTGCCCTGAACTCAGATGATTTCTGGACTGTCTCGACCGGCGAAGATGCAATGTGCTTGGATTTCGTATGAGTGCTCAAGAGGTCAATTGCGCGGTTAGGCAAAAGTAAACGTGAATGACAGAAGTAGCACAATAGGGTGACATGTTTCAATATATGTAGCGGGACGGTGTCATGGGAACAGGCTGCAGTGCCAAGCAAGTGTGGGCGAGAGAGAGAGAGAGAAGCAAGCGAGTGAGTGAGTGAGTGTGGAGAGTGAGAGAGCTGAAGGCCGGGAAGCAGCGGAAATTCGAAGAATGATCTGGAATCCTCCATCTCGTCGTATTCTCCTCGTACTTCCTTCTCTTTGCCAACTTGGCTGATCAGCACAAGTCGGCGATCAGCTTCTTCTTGCCATCGCAGCGGGTCGCGTCTGCTTGCACGGAGACTCTGGATCTATGCATGCAGCCAGTGGCCATGGTTGTCTACCTTGATTGCCCCTGCTCTCTACTGCCAAAGGTCCGGCACGCCCTAGGCCGACCTTGTGCCATGGGCGATCCATATCTCGTGCATCCACAATGTCCTCGTAGGACAATTACTGTTCGATATTGGCATGTGAAATGCAGAAGCACTCATTCATTTTTGCGCGCAAGAATTTGAATGAACCCGCCTAACACATTCTTCCATGCTAGTGCAAGTGTCTCACCAGCGCATCAAGCCTTCGGTAGTTGTGACGATTGTGATCCTCTATCCAATTTTTCGTCTCCTGGTGCTGTCAAATCCAGCGGGCTTAAAGTCCAGGTAGCCTTTGGCTGATCTTATGGGAGTGCCGCCATTGTCCGAATCTGTATTGAATGCCTCGTCATCGTAGGAGCTGAGTTCCGACTCTTCGAATATGGTCGGTGTCTGGGTTGATGGCTGCGAGCTCATGATTGATCGAGTTGATGGTGGCGAGCGCTTGACGTTGATTGGCGTCATTTTTTGTTTTCCCGAGGCTCGTTTGCTTGGTGTTGGGTGCGCGGCCGTGCTCGTGTCGAATGCCAGTAGACTATCCGAAGAATCTCGACTCGGCAACAAGACATTGAGCGTCCTTGAGAAAATGGCTATACCCAGGCCAATGGATAAACCGATAATCGCAGCACTACCAAGGAAGAGGTACGCGGGGTATAATGTGGCAGACAACTTGGCAATGACTCCTAATGGTATGCCAATTAGGATGTGATATAGTAGCTGTATCAGCAGTGTCATCGGCCGCAGCACCGAATGAAGAATATGAAACATATAGAGCACAGGCATCAGCAAGTATCGTAGTACCGTGCCCGCAAAGACAAGCATTCGCCAGACCCCAAGTCCCAAAGACGTCCATTGCGCCCATTTCGGTGCATTGACAAGATTCGCGTCGCCATAAGATTTCGCGGATCCCAAAATATCTGCTGTAGACACGACCGGCGCATTGAAATCTGCGGGACTTGCAGCCTTGTTGATGGCTTCTTGTGCACAAACCTGAGCAACCAGCAGTGAGGTCGAGACCACACTTCTCATGAAGTCCGCCATGGCGTGCAGTGCAAGCCCGAGAAAGGCCTTGTGCTTCTACAATTCCGAGTAGATTCACATCGAAACTCGAGAAGTACTTCTCATTGACTTCGGTAGCCATGCACACGCGACTGGCCTGCAGGCCAGAAGGAACTCGCCATGTTGCGGTGGAAGCCAGGTGCGTCATGCTACGCAGTTTGCGGGCAGACTTGCCTCTTTCGAAAATTATTGCGGCTCGAAAGTTTTGACTTTTGTGTCTCCCTTCGTGCAACGCTAATCAAATGAACGTCTTTTTAGATGCAAGACTTCATCTGCTGAATCGAGGACGGTTTGTACAGTCGAGACTGTAGTAGTGTCAGATGCGCGATGCTGACTTTGATGAGCAAAGTGAGACTTTTATGCGATGGCTATCTTCTCGCCCGGATATTTTCATATCTTCAAAGATAGCGCTCGAAGACTACACGAACCAGAGTGGTGGCCGCGGTGTTTGTGCAGTCGAACCTCTATCGTCAGATGAGACACTCTTCTCGATTCCGAGACATACGCTGCTCTCATGGCAAAATTCCACGCTGAAAGATATATTGCAGCTCGACGCCGAGCAAGTAGCAAGACTCGGCGATTGGAACTTGATGATCCTCGCACTACTCTACGAGAACGGCCTACCGCAAAGTGATTGGACACAGTACCTACACATTCTCCCACACAATTTTAGCACGCCAATGTTCTGGTCCTCCGAAGAATTGAATGAATTGCAAGGCTCGACTTTGTGTGATAAAATCGGCAGGGAGGAAGCCGACCAGTCTTATCACGACCTCATACTACCCATCATCAACACTCACTCGAATATCTTTGACATCACCAAATGCGGTCTCGATCAATTCCACAGGATGGGCAGCTTGATTATGGCTTATTCATTCGATGCGCCGCTGGAAGTCACGTTATCGGGCAAACAAGACAACAACTCCGAGGGCGACGATGAGATTGACGACGAAGAGGACGAAGAAGAACCATCGGAAAAAGTCATGTGTCCGCTGGCCGACTTGCTCAATGCCGACACTGAACTCAACAATGCCAGACTCTACTACCTTCCGGATCGCCTGGAAATGCGGAGCATCAAGCCCATCGCCGCAGGCGAACAAATCTACAACACCTACGGCGACTTGCCCAACTCTGACTTGCTCCGTCGCTACGGATACGTACAACCACCGCACAACCCGCACGACGTCGCCGAACTCCCCGGCGACGCCATCACCACACTCTTCTCCTCCCTCTCCGAGAGGGAGAAGGAACACCGCATCGATTGGTTACTGGACATGGAACTCCTCGACGACACCTACGAGATTCCAATATCCGGAAAAATCCCCTCCGCCGCCCTCTCCACCATCGAGATCCTCGCCATGAACACCACGGACTTTGAACGACTGAAAAGTCAAGAGGAAGATCCCGGTACCGTTCCGCGCGGCAAAAAGACCACTTTGACACAAGATTATCTCGCGCGTGCCTTGAGCGCTCAATTAGAAAAATACACTACGACCATTGCACAAGACGAGGAAATTCTACAACGCAGCCAGGTATCGCGTAATGTCAGAAACGCCGTGACCGTCCGCATGGGCGAAAAGAAGATCTTCAGGAAAGCACTAGACACCGTCCTCGCGTGGGACGTGTCGCAACAAGAGACGAGCGGGAAGCGGAAATTGAATGCTGCGTCGCAGCGCGAGAATGGCAACAACGATAAAAAGAGTCGTGCGCACTAGACTGAGCGAGCCGTGTATGGTATGCAAAAGTACAATGAAGGTATATATATGATATATGAAGAGTAATAATGTAATGTAACCTCGAACGAGTTCAGCAAGTCCCTACTCATCGTCCGAGATATCCCGCTCACGCTATAGCCATGCACTAGTCACCACTTCTTTTGGAGGAGCGGGGGAGCGATATATATATATTCAAGTCGACGAGGTCGGCGCGCCAGTCTGGTATATCGTAGTCACGTATTTCTTGCGATACCTCGTGCTCGCGCTGACGGCCAAGACGCCGTTGCGGATACTGCTGGCGGCCAAGTGATTGAGGACGACGTGGTTGGGGTGCGGCAGAACGGAGTGGTCGTCCTTGCGGTCATTCGAAGTGTTGAGAATCACTTTTTCGAGGTGTGGTGGCAGACTCGGTGGGATCATTGCCGGCGACTGGAGTAATTCCTCCGACGGCGTCATGAAGGACGGTATACTGTTGGTCCAATTCTCGACCGGTGGACGAGCTGGGAACGCTGCAGTCTGGGTCTTCTCATCCTCGCGCTTCAGTGCGAGTTCTTCATCGGAGGGTGAAGCCTCGATATAGTTGACAAAATTGCCCGAAGAGTCGGTGGCGACAGCCATATTCTCATTCGTCCTCCACTCTCCATCGACAAGGAATTTGAGTCGATGCGTGCCCGGCGCGAGTTGGAGCGTGACACTGAAGTCGGATTCACCCTCTGATTTGTGCATCTGTATCTTCTTGCGCCAGTGCGTAAAGGATCCGGTGACAAAGACATCTTTTCCCTTTCCTGACCACCGGATGACTATTGGCAACTTTGCGATTGCCAAATCAGGACTCTCCTCGAGCTCCGCATCGCCGGATATCCTGGATGCGATACTTGCTCGACGGGATAGTGAATTGACTGGAAGACTCGGTTCGTCCAACAAGCTCAATTTATCCGCTTCAAAGACAGTGCTTTCGGTGTCTGCCGAACCCTTCCGATGCCGCGGCGGGCTCGAGGACGTCAAGACCTGCCTATTCCTGCGGATCGACGAGCGTTTCTTGATAGCGCTGGGTGCGGTCGTGGTCTCCACATCCTTGTTGCTGCCGGATCGTTCTCGGCCTTTGTTTTGCAGCGACTCCTTGTCTGTAGACTGACTGTTTCCCATACTTGAACTGAATGCTCGTTGAGTAGATCAAGAGTCCTTGAGCGAGCAGACTTGTCCAAGACCACTGTATGAGCAAGGCGAACAAGGCAATGTGCAGAGTCAGACGACGCTTGCTGCTTATCAGTTGTGCAGGAGCGCGGAGGAAATTGAAGACGAACTTCGAAATCAATGTGCACGTGAAGTCAGGAGATTCAAGCTCGATCCACAAACTGGAAAATCAACTGATCAGACGATCAGTTGATCAACTGATGCTTGTAATCACCTGCAGTTGTGCTGCTCCCTGGCTGAGCTGCTTTGTCTGCTCTCCTGGACCACGACTTCCAGTAGTTGTGCATACATTACTGACTCGAATCATACCATACCATACCATACCACGCATACGCTGTCGCCATATTTAAAGCTATCAAACTATCCTGACGTCGCAATGATCTTCTTCTGCACCTCCTCCACATTGTGCTTGAGCGCCGTCAACTTCGCCGTGATGGCAATCAAGGCCGGGTCTTGACTCTCCACGCGCACATGCTCGACCACACGCACGTCCTCGCCACGATACCGCACAAACCCGCCAGTCTCCACGGCATTGTTCTTCATCAGTGTCGAAAAGAGATTCTCAGATTTGCGGGGCTGCAGCATGCGAATCTCGGCGACAAGAGAGGCATCCTGTATGTAGAGATCCAGGGCAACATTGCTCGGCAGTTCAGGACGCAGTGAGTCTGAATCTATTGATGCCAGAGGAAAGGCAGACCCGCTGGGATACTTTGTCAGCGCTTGCAAGCCTTGCTTGATATTGCTGAGCACATCGGCAATGATCCTTCTTGCTGTGTCCGAGTATAGTTCGTGCTCTAGGCTCTCCATAGAGTAGTGTACCAGACTACTCACATCTTCGATTTGTTGTAGATGTATATGCTTGCCCGCAGGAATCGTCAGCTTGGTCTGTACTTTACTCAGTTTGATCAGGAGATCTCCCTTGACCAATTGAGAGCCTTGACGTGTCATGATGCCCTTCAGACACTCTGTCTCTCGAGATGAGATGGGTAGTGTCATAGTGGCATTCTTCAGAAGATCTGAACATTCTCGGAGACCCTCTCGGATTGAGTCAACATTACGTGGTAGGACACTGTCAAAGAGCCACTGTCTTTCAGCACGTATTGCTTGTGCCTCGAGTGCAAGGATGTCTTGCTCGGGCTGAGAAGTTACCAGACTCATTTGGTGTTTCACTTCTGATCACGGATTTGTAGAAGCTTGATCGCCGTTCAGCAGTCCGTCCATCTCCAGTGAATAACTAAGCATTGCGAGTCATGTCAAACTATGTGAGCTTCAGCTATCTTCGCTGTGAATATGTGCAGCGTTCAAGGATAAAAGCATGAAACATCTCAAGTGCAGCTACTACGCGCGTACGCTATAGTATCACAAGTATGAACCACGGCACAGGTGAAGATTAGCCGAGCGCCACCATCTCATGCTGCTACTCACTTGTGCACAGACGCTGTCTCCATAACTAGACTGCCAGCACACAAGATCTAGAGCTTGTAGATACTATAAGTGTCCCTCCAAGAATAGATAGTCGGTCATCATGTCATTCAACAAGCTGAATGATTTGGAGTCTCAGCCAGTCCGCGCCACTTCGAGCTCGACAAGCGCTTTTGCAAAGCAGACGAATATCATATCCCGTCGCATCTTTCAGATCACCTCAAATGTCACTCAAATCCAAAGACTGCTGCAAGCGATAAGCGCCAAGAAGGATAATCAACAGTCTCGCGCGAGCTTACGTACGCTATTGGAGACTACGAGAGACAATGTCAAGGCTGCCGGGGACGATATTAAGAAGCTCGATGACTTTGATGAACAACAAATTGGTGGCGATGCCGCGAAATTCACCAAGAACAAGATGAAGAGGGATTTCCAGAGCGCGCTTTCGTCGTTTCAGGATGTACAGCGCAAATCAGCTGAATATCAGCAATCGTACATCGACACTGCCAAGCAAGTCATTCAGGAATCAGAAGAGGCGGCTGCGGCGAATGAGGACTCTGATGCGCGAGTACAGATGCAAGCGACACAGACGCCGCGCCTACTGGACAATGCCGAGATTGAATTCAACGAAAGCTTGATTGAGGAGCGCGAATCGGAAATACAAAACATCGAGGCCGGCATAACGGAATTGAATGAGATTTTCCGTGATTTGGGCACCATGGTCAGTGAACAGGGCAATCAAATCGACAGCATTGAAGCGAATGTGGATAATGTGGCCACCAACACTCAAGTGGCCAGCACGGAATTGTCCAAAGCGCAACGATACCAACGCAACTCGCGCAACAGGATGTTTTGCTTGATGATGATTCTTATCATCATTTTTACCATCGTGTTGCTCGCCGTCGTTCTTGGATGAGTACCAGGACGACTTGAGGGGACGAGATGTGCAGGCAGGAATCAGATTTTCAGAGCACGACAAGGAGGGTTGTCAATAGCGAGTGCGTTCCTTTGTTATTGTATTGAATCTCCCATCGAGAGAAAAGAAAAACGTTAACGGATACTAATTCTGACCGCCCGCGTACGCAAGAAATGAAAATATAACGATTTGTCTTGATTGTGTTGTACAAGAACTGAATGGCTCAGTCGGCGGAGCAGAGGTCCCATAAATGTTGTGCATAGGCCCCGCCGCCGCCGGCCTGATGATGGTGCTGGTGATCGAGACTGACGACATGCACGTCCTTGCCATTGCCAGTCCTGACCACGGCGCGCGCGTACCGTCCATAATCACCATCCTCCTCGACCAATGTGATTCCCAAATCGCGATACACCCCCAACTTGAGTACCGTGCCTTCCTCGTTTCCAAAGGCCCCCGGTTCACGGAGCACGCCGCCCTCCTCGCCGCCATTATCGTGTAGACTGTCCAATTCATCCTGCAACTTCCGTAATCCTGATTCCAGCGCGTGCGTCTTGCTCTCTAAATCATTGATTCCTTTAGCGAGGCCAAATTTCTCGCGATCAAGCGCATTCATCATCGAATCGTGGTCCATCATGCCGCCCCCATTGCCGTCGCCCAACACACCTGATCCCGCTTCGCGCGTCGCCTGTAGACGATGTTTGGAGGTCTCCAGGGTCCGCGATAGTTCCTGCAGAATAGTCCGGCTCTCTTGTCGCTTCCTTTGGCGCATGGTCCGAGCGGCCTGGAGACTCTCGCTGATGCGGGAGATGGCGCCAATGTCGTCCTCGATGGAAAAGGATCTATGTGTCGACGAAATCAACTCTGCATACTCCGTCATATCGCTGCCTCTCTTTCTCTCTAATCTCGACCGAGGTTCTTCACGAAAGATGACACGATTCGTGCCGGAATAAGTATTAGTACAAGTGTCTAGATAACAAGTAGTATTGACAGAAAGGCAGATGAATTGTGGATGGCAACCAAATTTGTCGGAGAAAGCAAAACAAATATTCAGTTGAGAGGAGCTCTTCTCCGTAGTGCCAAGAATTGATTTTCCCATCTCCACAACGAAAACTTTAAAATTCACAGGAAGGCCATGCACTTTCAGGACTCATTCCTGGATAATTAGTTTTCTTTTTGACCTCAGTTTGGACCATATGACCCCAGAGAAAAGCACACGTGTGCGGCAGCGACCAGATTTCACGTGCATGGAACAGCACAACACTGCAGCTGCGTGCATGCAGCTGCGCGATGCAGCTACCGCTACCGCTACAGCATATATACCTAATTATAGGTATTATACTGTACAATATATACAGCTCAATTTATACTGCAGCTGTCTCTTCACATACGTAGATGTTAGTGTTATCATCTTTGATCTCTGGTCTCAATATTTATGCAAAACGAGTGGCATTCTCCTGACATCGTCGTTAAAGCAGTCTGCGCAACAAAAGTGGGTCTGCGCAACAAAAGAAAAAAACATCCTGCAGGGCAGCGCGATGGACCACGATTTGGAGCATCAGCGCCAGCGAAGTCATGGCCGTGGCCGCATCAGTCTCTTCCGTGCAAGTGAAGATGAGGCAATACTATCTGCAGAAGTAATGGCACGAAATCAAGCACATATGATCAATACCGCACACCCCTCGGCTCTAGTCGAGTTCTTGAAGCTATCTCAGGGTATCATAGTATCGTACCGGAGTAAATGTTGAAGCTCACATCAAGCAGTATTCATTGACAAGACAAACTGCCCCGTGGATGAACTCAAGGAAACCATGTCGAAAATCATGCCTGTAGCGAGTACATTTCAGGAGTTGATTCCCATATCGACCTTCGACGCCAAACTTGCTGCCATCGCGTATGAATCTCATCTGCAAGGCGTTAGGATCAGTGGTACGCTAGTCCACCTTGAACGAGCTCTGAGCAAGTCTGACAAAGTAGGATATAACATTACAACACCTGGATCGTCTCGAATCTCTTTCCCAATGGTTTTCCCTGCCGGTGAAAGATACCTGCGTGTATCTGATAGATCCCAGCGATGGGTGGTACATATCAGTTGGAAGCGCACATAGAGTTCAATTACAACAGTTTCTATACATAACACTAATGCTTGCGTCGTGATTGCTTACTGGGCCTGCCTTTTATGAAGGACAGCAATGTTAATGACGAATCATCTTCACTGGTATTAGGATTGCCGGTACGCGTACATTCCTCTTGGCTGTCTGGGAATACAGAAAGATCTGTGAAGTCGTCCTCAAACATTACATCACGTTGTACATGTCGGTCCAAGGGTCTCGAACTTGAAGATGATGGATACGACATTGGAGGATGGTGTGTTGAACGAGATGGACTTGCCACCAGTCTCTTCTTGAATCTTGCCACTTCAAGAAATTGAGCTTGCACCACGCCCATCACAAGGTTCTTCTTCCTCTGTTCTAGCGTGCGCCAGCCAGGCAAGCCCAGGAGAATGCGGTTACGCTGCATGTCGGTCTGTGCATTCATGAGTGGTTTGAAGAGCGAGATAGACATGTCATGCAAGCCGTGGAGTCTCAATTTGGTAGTGAGTTTCAGGCACTCCTATGCCGTATTAGCATGGCACACATAGACTACAGAAACCTGTACAGCTTCATAGATGTCGTCCTCATTATCATAGACAGTCCTTCTACTGCCCAGAGAGGAGGCCATGTTGAAGCGCAAGATGGTAACTCCATCTCGACAAAGAACCAGATATATCTTAGCAGACCATGGAAATACGGAATCGGTGATTATCCCTTTAGGCTACTGGGCTAGATCAAGACTGCAGTAAGGGACCGACGTGTTTACAACCTTCTATCAGAAAAAACATGTATACCAAGAAATTGACCAATCATAGAGAGAGATTTCTATTGATGGCGTCGGCTGCAAACTGCGTGGCGCAGTTGTTATCAGTTGACCTCAGTTGTCTTCAGTATGGCTCAACCAATTAAATTGCGTCCACGACAACTACTGGTAGAAGTCATAGTGGTATATTCATATTATAGATGAACAGTACCAATCATACGCATATTGAGTCACGACCCTACTGGGGGCAACAGAGGCTAATTGCCTTCCGCTGTTGACCTCCTTTGCCTACATAAAGCTGACACTACGGCTCACAGCAACCTGGGAGCGAACCCACAATCTTTCATTATGCTCCTGGACGTCCCAGCTCTGATTACTGGACCACCCCAAGACTTCGAAGACGAAGACAACCCAGCTTACATCACATTAGAAAAGGTCCGAGATCATACTCTAAAAGAACTAGTGGTAGCACTCATACACAAAGTCGGAAAGGATTTGCCCCCCTGGGCTCTTCAAGTTCTCACCTACCACACGTATCAAGACGGGACGACCGAGGCACACAAAGTGATACACAGCTTCGTCCATCACCAACTCTTCTGGGCAATATATCGCCAGCAATCGGGAAAATTGACGCTGGAAGGATCGATTACCATGCAAGTTCTCAGCAAGATTTTCCATCGCTTTGAGGGCCTGTATGATAATGGCAAGAACAGAGGTTGGAGAGATTGGCTGTAGGTGTGAATTACGAAAAAGGTCGTCTAGCTGACAATGAAGTAAGCTGTTTCAACTGGAACTATCGCGTGTGGCGATCGATGAAACATTCCCTCAGTACGCGCCGACAGGATATCCTTTTTGTTCGGGCAGTTGTGAACATCTCCCCAGCGACTCAAGAGACAATACCAAGCAGAAAGCCTTCTTCAAAGATTTTCCCTCCATGACATGCTGGGAACGGTGGATTCATCGCTGGTTTCGCAGCAATAATGATACCAAGAATACAACCTGGCCTGCTATGCAGACCAAGGCGCGGATGTGGAGGCAGAACAACGCAGTAGATCTGAATGCATGGCCGCTAAGATTCGAGGAGTGGTATGGAAATGACCTTATGGACTGGGCCCTGGTTGATGAGGACGTCGATCAACTCAGCGACGCTCAAACGACGTTATACGCTGCATGGCGAACCGAAAACCATGTCTCAGATTTACCTTAACTGATAACAGCAATACAAAGCTTTGCTAGTCAAGGCTGCCTGACAAGCGATTTTGTGAGCGTCGTGCATTCATTGTGACTGTCTGGATTATTACACAATTCTACTATGAGTGCATTGGATCGTAGCCAAAGGGTGGCCGGCGAGCAGGGTCCTGTAACTCTATGTAATCGTGTGTAATGCTTGTTCGAGCGTCGAGCAGCAATGGATTGGCCTGATGTAATAGGTTGCAAGAACAGGGTACTAGTGTTTGGAACTGAGGTCAGCTGAAGTTAGCGGAGGTCAGCTGCTTTTTATCTGTTTGGGGTGCAAAATTGTCTCCAGCATGCGCGTCAGAAGTTTAGTGCGTGAAGCTGAGGTCAACTGAGGCCGACTGAGGTCAACTGCCATCCATCTGCTTCGGTTGCAAAATTGTCCCCTGGTTGGACATTAAATTTCTATTGCTTGAGACTGAGGTCAACTGAAGTCAGCTGAGGTCATCTGCTTCGAGTACGAAAGTATCTCCTGGTTGCACATGTTATGCATAAGTAGTCTTGCTACATACTCGGTGAAGGGCATTGTAATCTCGGTAGAAGTTAAGGCCCCAGACAGATTATATCTGACGCCGCGCGGAACGGAAAATCTGTAGCTCGTTTCCTGAACCGCGCTGCATTAATTGATAGGCTAGCTAGCGTAGCGCAAGGGGAAGATGAGACAACGTAGACGTGCTATCAGTCAAAATCAGCTCACCCACTACATAACGGGGTTCAACGAAGGTAAGTAAATTGACGAACTCGAGCCTCGAAGATTCGTGAGATTCGTGCCATTCGTGGAAGCTTAACAAATTCGAGCGGCTTTCAGGTCTCTTCTGAGCGCTACTTTTCAATCCGCCATCTTCTAGAGAAGCGTGAATGCAAGGTGAGCATTCACGCTTCTCCAGAAGGTGAAAGAGAGGAAGATGCTCACTGTAGTCGAGGGTGTACTGAAAAGGTCTGGAAACAGGTCTTCCAATCGTTGTCGTGTGAGAATCGTCGTGTTACGCCGTGACTGTGTCTTTGAGAAGCTGAAAGGCGATTCGCAGAGTGGTAAGAAGGCGAACTGTACTACCGTGGTGGACTGGCCTTGTTGTCGTTTTTCAGCTCGTTACTGATTTTGTATTCGTGAACAACAAAGAGGACAATTTCCAGTTCTGATGGAGTGTTGTTCCGCGCAGCTCGTGCCTTTGGTAATCTGTTTCTTCCAGGAATTTCG